>CM051238.1:122218226-122508226 GCA_027917425.1 Gastrophryne carolinensis
GACCATATAAGCATTTGCTCTTATCATATTTGAAATTAGCTGATAAAGACACTTTTGCTGGGCAAAGCACTACTGTACCCTGCCAGGTCCATTCCTGCCCAGGGCATCCCATTCTGTGACTAAAGCAGCTCTGTTTAAGACCATATAAGCATTTGCTCTTATCATATTTGAAATTAGGCCTGATAAAGACACTTTTGCTGGGCAAAGCACTACTGTACCCTGCCAGGTCCATTCCTGCCCAGGGCATCCCATTCTGTGACTAAAGCAGCCTCTGTTTAAGACCATATAAGCATTTGCTCTTATCATATTTGAAATTAGGCCTGATAAAGACACTTTTGCTGGGCAAAGCACTACTGTACCCTGCCAGGTCCATTCCTGCCCAGGGCATCCCATTCTGTGACTAAAGCAGCCTCTGTTTAAGACCATATAAGCATTTGCTCTTATCATATTTGAAATTAGGCCTGATAAAGACACTTTTGCTGGGCAAAGCACTACTGGACCCTGCCAGGTCGATTCCTGTTGGGGCATCCCATTCTGTGACTAAAGCAGCCTCTGTTTAAGACCATATAAGCATTTGCTCTTATCATATTTGAAATTAGCCTGATAAAGACACTTTTGCTGGGCAAAGCACTACTGGACCCTGCCAGGTCCATTCCTGCCCAGGGCATCCCATTCTGTGACTACAGCAGCCTCTGTTTAAGACCATATAAGCATTTGCTCTTATCATATTTGAAATTAGGCCTGATAAAGACACTTTTGCTGGGCAAAGCACTACTGTACCCTGCCAGGTCCATTCCTGCCCAGGGCATCCCATTCTGTGACTAAAGCAGCCTCTGTTTAAGACCATATAAGCATTTGCTCTTATCATATTTGAAATTAGGCCTGATAAAGACACTTTTGCTGGGCAAAGCACTACTGTACCCTGCCAGGTCCATTCCTGCCCAGGGCATCCCATTCTGTGACTAAAGCAGCCTCTGTTTAAGACCATATAAGCATTTGCTCTTATCATATTTGAAATTAGGCCTGATAAGACACTTTTGCTGGGCAAAGCACTACTGTACCCTGCCAGGTCCATTCCTGCCCAGGCATCCCATTCTGTGACTAAAGCAGCCTCTGTTTAAGACCATATAAGCATTTGCTCTTATCATATTTGAAATAGGCCTGATAAAGACACTTTTGCTGGCAAAGCACTACTGGACCCTGCCAGGTCGATTCTGTTGGGGCATCCCATTCTGTGACTAAAGCAGCCTCTGTTTAAGACCATATAAGCATTTGCTCTTATCATATTTGAAATTAGCCTGATAAAGACACTTTTGCTGGGCAAAGCACTACTGGACCCTGCCAGGTCCATTCCTGCCCAGGGCATCCCATTCTGTGACTACAGCAGCCTCTGTTTAAGACCATATAAGCATTTGCTCTTATCATATTTGAAATTAGGCCTGATAAAGACACTTTTGCTGGGCAAAGCACTACTGTACCCTGCCAGGTCCATTCCTGCCCAGGGCATCCCATTCTGTGACTAAAGCAGCCTCTGTTTAAGACCATATAAGCATTTGCTCTTATCATATTTGAAATTAGGCCTGATAAAGACACTTTTGCTGGGCAAAGCACTACTGGACCCTGCCAGGTCGATTCCTGTTGGGGCATCCCATTCTGTGACTAAAGCAGCCTCTGTTTAAGACCATATAAGCATTTGCTCTTATCATATTTGAAATTAGCCTGATAAAGACACTTTTGCTGGGCAAAGCACTACTGGACCCTGCCAGGTCCATTCCTGCCCAGGGCATCCCATTCTGTGACTACAGCAGCCTCTGTTTAAGACCATATAAGCATTTACTCTTATCATATTTGAAATTAGCCTGATAAAGACACTTTTGCTGGGCAAAGCACTACTGTACCCTGCCAGGTCCATTCCTGCCCAGGGCATCCCATTCTGTGACTAAAGCAGCCTCTGTTTAAGACCATATAAGCATTTGCTCTTATCATATTTGAAATTAGGCCTGATAAAGACACTTTTTCTGGGCAAAGCACTACTGGACCCTGCCAGGTCGATTCCTGTTGGGGCATCCCATTCTGTGACTAAAGCAGCCTCTGTTTAAGACCATATAAGCATTTGCTCTTATCATATTTGAAATTAGGCCTGATAAAGACACTTTTGCTGGGCAAAGCACTACTGTACCCTGCCAGGTCCATTCCTGCCCAGGGCATCCCATTCTGTGACTAAAGCAGCCTCTGTTTAAGACCATATAAGCATTTGCTCTTATCATATTTGAAATTAGGCCTGATAAAGACACTTTTGCTGGGCAAAGCACTACTGTACCCTGCCAGGTCCATTCCTGCCCAGGGCATCCCATTCTGTGACTAAAGCAGCCTCTGTTTAAGACCATATAAGCATTTGCTCTTATCATATTTGAAATTAGGCCTGATAAAGACACTTTTGCTGGGCAAAGCACTACTGTACCCTGCCAGGTCCATTCCTGCCCAGGGCATCCCATTCTGTGACTAAAGCAGCCTCTGTTTAAGACCATATAAGCATTTGCTCTTATCATATTTGAAATTAGGCCTGATAAAGACACTTTTGCTGGGCAAAGCACTACTGTACCCTGCCAGGTCCATTCCTGCCCAGGGCATCCCATTCTGTGACTAAAGCAGCCTCTGTTTAAGACCATATAAGCATTTGCTCTTATCATATTTGAAATTAGGCCTGATAAAGACACTTTTGCTGGGCAAAGCACTACTGGACCCTGCCAGGTCGATTCCTGTTGGGGCATCCCATTCTGTGACTAAAGCAGCCTCTGTTTAAGACCATATAAGCATTTGCTCTTATCATATTTGAAATTAGCCTGATAAAGACACTTTTGCTGGGCAAAGCACTACTGGACCCTGCCAGGTCCATTCCTGCCCAGGGCATCCCATTCTGTGACTACAGCAGCCTCTGTTTAAGACCATATAAGCATTTGCTCTTATCATATTTGAAATTAGGCCTGATAAAGACACTTTTGCTGGGCAAAGCACTACTGTACCCTGCCAGGTCCATTCCTGCCCAGGGCATCCCATTCTGTGACTAAAGCAGCCTCTGTTTAAGACCATATAAGCATTTGCTCTTATCATATTTGAAATTAGGCCTGATAAAGACACTTTTGCTGGGCAAAGCACTACTGGACCCTGCCAGGTCGATTCCTGTTGGGGCATCCCATTCTGTGACTAAAGCAGCCTCTGTTTAAGACCATATAAGCATTTGCTCTTATCATATTTGAAATTAGCCTGATAAAGACACTTTTGCTGGGCAAAGCACTACTGGACCCTGCCAGGTCCATTCCTGCCCAGGGCATCCCATTCTGTGACTACAGCAGCCTCTGTTTAAGACCATATAAGCATTTACTCTTATCATATTTGAAATTAGCCTGATAAAGACACTTTTGCTGGGCAAAGCACTACTGTACCCTGCCAGGTCCATTCCTGCCCAGGGCATCCCATTCTGTGACTAAAGCAGCCTCTGTTTAAGACCATATAAGCATTTGCTCTTATCATATTTGAAATTAGGCCTGATAAAGACACTTTTTCTGGGCAAAGCACTACTGGACCCTGCCAGGTCGATTCCTGTTGGGGCATCCCATTCTGTGACTAAAGCAGCCTCTGTTTAAGACCATATAAGCATTTGCTCTTATCATATTTGAAATTAGCCTGATAAAGACACTTTTGCTGGGCAAAGCACTACTGGACCCTGCCAGGTCCATTCCTGCCCAGGGCATCCCATTCTGTGACTACAGCAGCCTCTGTTTAAGACCATATAAGCATTTGCTCTTATCATATTTGAAATTAGGCCTGATAAAGACACTTTTGCTGGGCAAAGCACTACTGTACCCTGCCAGGTCCATTCCTGCCCAGGGCATCCCATTCTGTGACTACAGCAGCCTCTGTTTAAGACCATATAAGCATTTGCTCTTATCATATTTGAAATTAGCCTGATAAAGACACTTTTGCTGGGCAAAGCACTACTGTACCCTGCCAGGTCCATTCCTGCCCAGGGCATCCCATTCTGTGACTAAAGCAGCCTCTGTTTAAGACCATATAAGCATTTGCTCTTATCATATTTGAAATTAGGCCTGATAAAGACACTTTTGCTGGGCAAAGCACTACTGTACCCTGCCAGGTCCATTCCTGCCCAGGGCATCCCATTCTGTGACTAAAGCAGCCTCTGTTTAAGACCATATAAGCATTTGCTCTTATCATATTTGAAATTAGGCCTGATAAAGACACTTTTGCTGGGCAAAGCACTACTGTACCCTGCCAGGTCCATTCCTGCCCAGGGCATCCCATTCTGTGACTAAAGCAGCCTCTGTTTAAGACCATATAAGCATTTGCTCTTATCATATTTGAAATTAGCCTGATAAAGACACTTTTGCTGGGCAAAGCACTACTGTACCCTGCCAGGTCCATTCCTGCCCAGGGCATCCCATTCTGTGACTACAGCAGCCTCTGTTTAAGACCATATAAGCATTTGCTCTTATCATATTTGAAATTAGGCCTGATAAAGACACTTTTGCTGGGCAAAGCACTACTGTACCCTGCCAGGTCCATTCCTGCCCAGGGCATCCCATTCTGTGACTAAAGCAGCCTCTGTTTAAGACCATATAAGCATTTGCTCTTATCATATTTGAAATTAGCCTGATAAAGACACTTTTGCTGGGCAAAGCACTACTGGACCCTGCCAGGTCCATTCCTGCCCAGGGCATCCCATTCTGTGACTAAAGCAGCCTCTGTTTAAGACCATATAAGCATTTGCTCTTATCATATTTGAAATTAGGCCTGATAAAGACACTTTTGCTGGGCAAAGCACTACTGTACCCTGCCAGGTCCATTCCTGCCCAGGGCATCCCATTCTGTGACTAAAGCAGCCTCTGTTTAAGACCATATAAGCATTTGCTCTTATCATATTTGAAATTAGGCCTGATAAAGACACTTTTGCTGGGCAAAGCACTACTGTACCCTGCCAGTCCATTCCTGCCCAGGGCATCCCATTCTGTGACTAAAGCAGCCTCTGTTTAAGACCATATAAGCATTTGCTCTTATCATATTTGAAATTAGGCCTGATAAAGGACACTTTTGCTGGGCAAAGCACTACTGGACCCTGCCAGGTCGATTCCTGTTGGGGCATCCCATTCTGTGACTAAAGCAGCCTCTGTTTAAGACCATATAAGCATTTGCTCTTATCATATTTGAAATTAGCCTGATAAAGACACTTTTGCTGGGCAAAGCACTACTGGACCCTGCCAGGTCCATTCCTGCCCAGGGCATCCCATTCTGTGACTACAGCAGCCTCTGTTTAAGACCATATAAGCATTTGCTCTTATCATATTTGAAATTAGGCCTGATAAAGACACTTTTGCTGGGCAAAGCACTACTGTACCCTGCCAGGTCCATTCCTGCCCAGGGCATCCCATTCTGTGACTAAAGCAGCCTCTGTTTAAGACCATATAAGCATTTGCTCTTATCATATTTGAAATTAGGCCTGATAAAGACACTTTTGCTGGGCAAAGCACTACTGTACCCTGCCAGGTCCATTCCTGCCCAGGGCATCCCATTCTGTGACTAAAGCAGCCTCTGTTTAAGACCATATAAGCATTTGCTCTTATCATATTTGAAATTAGGCCTGATAAAGACACTTTTGCTGGGCAAAGCACTACTGTACCCTGCCAGGTCCATTCCTGCCCAGGGCATCCCATTCTGTGACTAAAGCAGCCTCTGTTTAAGACCATATAAGCATTTGCTCTTATCATATTTGAAATTAGGCCTGATAAAGACACTTTTGCTGGGCAAAGCACTACTGGACCCTGCCAGGTCGATTCCTGTTGGGGCATCCCATTCTGTGACTAAAGCAGCCTCTGTTTAAGACCATATAAGCATTTGCTCTTATCATATTTGAAATTAGCCTGATAAAGACACTTTTGCTGGCAAAGCACTACTGGACCCTGCCAGGTCCATTCCTGCCCAGGGCATCCCATTCTGTGACTACAGCAGCCTCTGTTTAAGACCATATAAGCATTTGCTCTTATCATATTTGAAATTAGGCCTGATAAAGACACTTTTGCTGGGCAAAGCACTACTGTACCCTGCCAGGTCCATTCCTGCCCAGGGCATCCCATTCTGTGACTAAAGCAGCCTCTGTTTAAGACCATATAAGCATTTGCTCTTATCATATTTGAAATTAGGCCTGATAAAGACACTTTTGCTGGGCAAAGCACTACTGGACCCTGCCAGGTCGATTCCTGTTGGGGCATCCCATTCTGTGACTAAAGCAGCCTCTGTTTAAGACCATATAAGCATTTGCTCTTATCATATTTGAAATTAGCCTGATAAAGACACTTTTGCTGGGCAAAGCACTACTGGACCCTGCCAGGTCCATTCCTGCCCAGGGCATCCCATTCTGTGACTACAGCAGCCTCTGTTTAAGACCATATAAGCATTTACTCTTATCATATTTGAAATTAGCCTGATAAAGACACTTTTGCTGGGCAAAGCACTACTGTACCCTGCCAGGTCCATTCCTGCCCAGGGCATCCCATTCTGTGACTAAAGCAGCCTCTGTTTAAGACCATATAAGCATTTGCTCTTATCATATTTGAAATTAGGCCTGATAAAGACACTTTTGCTGGCAAAGCACTACTGGACCCTGCCAGGTCGATTCCTGTTGGGGCATCCCATTCTGTGACTAAAGCAGCCTCTGTTTAAGACCATATAAGCATTTGCTCTTATCATATTTGAAATTAGCCTGATAAAGACACTTTTGCTGGGCAAAGCACTACTGGACCCTGCCAGGTCCATTCCTGCCCAGGGCATCCCATTCTGTGACTACAGCAGCCTCTGTTTAAGACCATATAAGCATTTGCTCTTATCATATTTGAAATTAGGCCTGATAAAGACACTTTTGCTGGGCAAAGCACTACTGTACCCTGCCAGGTCCATTCCTGCCCAGGGCATCCCATTCTGTGACTACAGCAGCCTCTGTTTAAGACCATATAAGCATTTGCTCTTATCATATTTGAATTAGCCTGATAAAGACACTTTTGCTGGGCAAAGCACTACTGTACCCTGCCAGGTCCATTCCTGCCCAGGGCATCCCATTCTGTGACTAAAGCAGCCTCTGTTTAAGACCATATAAGCATTTGCTCTTATCATATTTGAAATTAGGCCTGATAAAGACACTTTTGCTGGGCAAAGCACTACTGTACCCTGCCAGGTCCATTCCTGCCCAGGGCATCCCATTCTGTGACTAAAGCAGCCTCTGTTTAAGACCATATAAGCATTTGCTCTTATCATATTGAAATTAGGCCTGATAAAGACACTTTTGCTGGGCAAAGCACTACTGTACCCTGCCAGGTCCATTCCTGCCCAGGGCATCCCATTCTGTGACTAAAGCAGCCTCTGTTTAAGACCATATAAGCATTTGCTCTTATCATATTTGAAATTAGCCTGATAAAGACACTTTTGCTGGGCAAAGCACTACTGTACCCTGCCAGGTCCATTCCTGCCCAGGGCATCCCATTCTGTGACTACAGCAGCCTCTGTTTAAGACCATATAAGCATTTGCTCTTATCATATTTGAAATTAGGCCTGATAAAGACACTTTTGCTGGGCAAAGCACTACTGTACCCTGCCAGGTCCATTCCTGCCCAGGGCATCCCATTCTGTGACTAAAGCAGCCTCTGTTTAAGACCATATAAGCATTTGCTCTTATCATATTTGAAATTAGCCTGATAAAGACACTTTTGCTGGGCAAAGCACTACTGGACCCTGCCAGGTCCATTCCTGCCCAGGGCATCCCATTCTGTGACTAAAGCAGCCTCTGTTAAGACCATATAAGCATTTGCTCTTATCATATTTGAAATTAGGCCTGATAAAGACACTTTTGCTGGGCAAAGCACTACTGTACCCTGCCAGGTCCATTCCTGCCCAGGGCATCCCATTCTGTGACTAAAGCAGCCTCTGTTTAAGACCATATAAGCATTTGCTCTTATCATATTTGAAATTAGGCCTGATAAAGACACTTTTGCTGGGCAAAGCACTACTGTACCCTGCCAGGTCCATTCCTGCCCAGGGCATCCCATTCTGTGACTAAAGCAGCCTCTGTTTAAGACCATATAAGCATTTGCTCTTATCATATTTGAAATTAGGCCTGATAAAGACACTTTTGCTGGGCAAAGCACTACTGGACCCTGCCAGGTCGATTCCTGTTGGGGCATCCCATTCTGTGACTAAAGCAGCCTCTGTTTAAGACCATATAAGCATTTGCTCTTATCATATTTGAAATTAGCCTGATAAAGACACTTTTGCTGGGCAAAGCACTACTGGACCCTGCCAGGTCCATTCCTGCCCAGGGCATCCCATTCTGTGACTACAGCAGCCTCTGTTTAAGACCATATAAGCATTTGCTCTTATCATATTTGAAATTAGGCCTGATAAAGACACTTTTGCTGGGCAAAGCACTACTGTACCCTGCCAGGTCCATTCCTGCCCAGGGCATCCCATTCTGTGACTAAAGCAGCCTCTGTTTAAGACCATATAAGCATTTGCTCTTATCATATTTGAAATTAGGCCTGATAAAGACACTTTTGCTGGGCAAAGCACTACTGTACCCTGCAGGTCCATTCCTGCCCAGGGCATCCCATTCTGTGACTAAAGCAGCCTCTGTTTAAGACCATATAAGCATTTGCTCTTATCATATTTGAAATTAGGCCTGATAAAGACACTTTTGCTGGGCAAAGCACTACTGTACCCTGCCAGGTCCATTCCTGCCCAGGGCATCCCATTCTGTGACTAAAGCAGCCTCTGTTTAAGACCATATAAGCATTTGCTCTTATCATATTTGAAATTAGGCCTGATAAAGACACTTTTGCTGGGCAAAGCACTACTGGACCCTGCCAGGTCGATTCCTGTTGGGGCATCCCATTCTGTGACTAAAGCAGCCTCTGTTTAAGACCATATAAGCATTTGCTCTTATCATATTTGAAATTAGCCTGATAAAGACACTTTTGCTGGGCAAAGCACTACTGGACCCTGCCAGGTCCATTCCTGCCCAGGGCATCCCATTCTGTGACTACAGCAGCCTCTGTTTAAGACCATATAAGCATTTGCTCTTATCATATTTGAAATTAGGCCTGATAAAGACACTTTTGCTGGGCAAAGCACTACTGTACCCTGCCAGGTCCATTCCTGCCCAGGGCATCCCATTCTGTGACTAAAGCAGCCTCTGTTTAAGACCATATAAGCATTTGCTCTTATCATATTTGAAATTAGGCCTGATAAAGACACTTTTGCTGGGCAAAGCACTACTGGACCCTGCCAGGTCGATTCCTGTTGGGGCATCCCATTCTGTGACTAAAGCAGCCTCTGTTTAAGACCATATAAGCATTTGCTCTTATCATATTTGAAATTAGCCTGATAAAGACACTTTTGCTGGGCAAAGCACTACTGGACCCTGCCAGGTCCATTCCTGCCCAGGGCATCCCATTCTGTGACTACAGCAGCCTCTGTTTAAGACCATATAAGCATTTACTCTTATCATATTTGAAATTAGCCTGATAAAGACACTTTTGCTGGGCAAAGCACTACTGTACCCTGCCAGAACCATTCCTGCCCAGGGCATCCCATTCTGTGACTAAAGCAGCCTCTGTTTAAGACCATATAAGCATTTGCTCTTATCATATTTGAAATTAGGCCTGATAAAGACACTTTTGCTGGGCAAAGCACTACTGGACCCTGCCAGGTCGATTCCTGTTGGGGCATCCCATTCTGTGACTAAAGCAGCCTCTGTTTAAGACCATATAAGCATTTGCTCTTATCATATTTGAAATTAGCCTGATAAAGACACTTTTGCTGGGCAAAGCACTACTGGACCCTGCCAGGTCCATTCCTGCCCAGGGCATCCCATTCTGTGACTACAGCAGCCTCTGTTTAAGACCATATAAGCATTTGCTCTTATCATATTTGAAATTAGGCCTGATAAAGACACTTTTGCTGGGCAAAGCACTACTGTACCCTGCCAGGTCCATTCCTGCCCAGGGCATCCCATTCTGTGACTACAGCAGCCTCTGTTTAAGACCATATAAGCATTTGCTCTTATCATATTTGAAATTAGCCTGATAAAGACACTTTTGCTGGGCAAAGCACTACTGTACCCTGCCAGGTCCATTCCTGCCCAGGGCATCCCATTCTGTGACTAAAGCAGCCTCTGTTTAAGACCATATAAGCATTTGCTCTTATCATATTTGAAATTAGGCCTGATAAAGACACTTTTGCTGGGCAAAGCACTACTGTACCCTGCCAGGTCCATTCCTGCCCAGGGCATCCCATTCTGTGACTAAAGCAGCCTCTGTTTAAGACCATATAAGCATTTGCTCTTATCATATTTGAAATTAGCCTGATAAAGACACTTTTGCTGGGCAAAGCACTACTGTACCCTGCCAGGTCCATTCCTGCCCAGGGCATCCCATTCTGTGACTAAAGCAGCCTCTGTTTAAGACCATATAAGCATTTGCTCTTATCATATTTGAAATTAGCCTGATAAAGACACTTTTGCTGGGCAAAGCACTACTGTACCCTGCCAGGTCCATTCCTGCCCAGGGCATCCCATTCTGTGACTACAGCAGCCTCTGTTTAAGACCATATAAGCATTTGCTCTTATCATATTTGAAATTAGGCCTGATAAAGACACTTTTGCTGGGCAAAGCACTACTGGACCCTGCCAGGTCGATTCCTGTTGGGCATCCCATTCTGTGACTAAAGCAGCCTCTGTTTAAGACCATATAAGCATTTGCTCTTATCATATTTGAAATTAGCCTGATAAAGACACTTTTGCTGGGCAAAGCACTACTGGACCCTGCCAGGTCCATTCCTGCCCAGGGCATCCCATTCTGTGACTACAGCAGCCTCTGTTTAAGACCATATAAGCATTTGCTCTTATCATATTTGAAATTAGGCCTGATAAAGACACTTTTGCTGGGCAAAGCACTACTGTACCCTGCCAGGTCCATTCCTGCCCAGGGCATCCCATTCTGTGACTAAAGCAGCCTCTGTTTAAGACCATATAAGCATTTGCTCTTATCATATTTGAAATTAGGCCTGATAAAGACACTTTTGCTGGGCAAAGCACTACTGTACCCTGCCAGGTCCATTCCTGCCCAGGGCATCCCATTCTGTGACTAAAGCAGCCTCTGTTTAAGACCATATAAGCATTTGCTCTTATCATATTTGAAATTAGGCCTGATAAAGACACTTTTGCTGGGCAAAGCACTACTGTACCCTGCCAGGTCCATTCCTGCCCAGGGCATCCCATTCTGTGACTAAAGCAGCCTCTGTTTAAGACCATATAAGCATTTGCTCTTATCATATTTGAAATTAGGCCTGATAAAGACACTTTTGCTGGGCAAAGCACTACTGGACCCTGCCAGGTCGATTCCTGTTGGGCATCCCATTCTGTGACTAAAGCAGCCTCTGTTTAAGACCATATAAGCATTTGCTCTTATCATATTTGAAATTAGCCTGATAAAGACACTTTTGCTGGGCAAAGCACTACTGGACCCTGCCAGGTCCATTCCTGCCCAGGGCATCCCATTCTGTGACTACAGCAGCCTCTGTTTAAGACCATATAAGCATTTACTCTTATCATATTTGAAATTAGCCTGATAAAGACACTTTTGCTGGGCAAAGCACTACTGTACCCTGCCAGGTCCATTCCTGCCCAGGGCATCCCATTCTGTGACTAAAGCAGCCTCTGTTTAAGACCATATAAGCATTTGCTCTTATCATATTTGAAATTAGGCCTGATAAGACACTTTTGCTGGGCAAAGCACTACTGTACCCTGCCAGGTCCATTCCTGCCCATGGGCATCCATTCTGTGACTAAAGCAGCCTCTGTTTAAGACCATATAAGCATTTGCTCTTATCATATTTGAAATTAGCCTGATAAAGACACTTTTGCTGGGCAAAGCACTACTGGACCCTGCCAGGTCCATTCCTGCCCAGGGCATCCCATTCTGTGACTACAGCAGCCTCTGTTTAAGACCATATAAGCATTTGCTCTTATCATATTTGAAATTAGCCTGATAAAGACACTTTTGCTGGGCAAAGCACTACTGTACCCTGCCAGGTCCATTCCTGCCCAGGGCATCCCATTCTGTGACTAAAGCAGCCTCTGTTTAAGACCATATAAGCATTTGCTCTTATCATATTTGAAATTAGGCCTGATAAAGACACTTTTGCTGGGCAAAGCACTACTGTACCCTGCCAGGTCGATTCCTGCCTGGGCATCCCATTCTGTGACTAAAGCAGCCTCTGTTTAAGACCATATAAGCATTTGCTCTTATCATATTTGAAATTAGCCTGATAAAGACACTTTTGCTGGGCAAAGCACTACTGTACCCTGCCAGGTCCATTCCTGCCCAGGGCATCCCATTCTGTGACTACAGCAGCCTCTGTTTAAGACCATATAAGCATTTGCTCTTATCATATTTGAAATTAGGCCTGATAAAGACACTTTTGCTGGGCAAAGCACTACTGTACCCTGCCAGGTCCATTCCTGCCCAGGGCATCCCATTCTGTGACTACAGCAGCCTCTGTTTAAGACCATATAAGCATTTGCTCTTATCATATTTGAAATTAGCCTGATAAAGACACTTTTGCTGGGCAAAGCACTACTGTACCCTGCCAGGTCCATTCCTGCCCAGGGCATCCCATTCTGTGACTAAAGCAGCCTCTGTTTAAGACCATATAAGCATTTGCTCTTATCATATTTGAAATTAGGCCTGATAAAGACACTTTTGCTGGGCAAAGCACTACTGTACCCTGCCAGGTCCATTCCTGCCCAGGGCATCCCATTCTGTGACTAAAGCAGCCTCTGTTTAAGACCATATAAGCATTTGCTCTTATCATATTTGAAATTAGGCCTGATAAAGACACTTTTGCTGGGCAAAGCACTACTGTACCCTGCCAGGTCCATTCCTGCCCAGGGCATCCCATTCTGTGACTAAAGCAGCCTCTGTTTAAGACCATATAAGCATTTGCTCTTATCATATTTGAAATTAGCCTGATAAAGACACTTTTGCTGGGCAAAGCACTACTGTACCCTGCCAGGTCCATTCCTGCCCAGGGCATCCCATTCTGTGACTACAGCAGCCTCTGTTTAAGACCATATAAGCATTTGCTCTTATCATATTTGAAATTAGGCCTGATAAAGACACTTTTGCTGGGCAAAGCACTACTGTACCCTGCCAGGTCCATTCCTGCCCAGGGCATCCCATTCTGTGACTAAAGCAGCCTCTGTTTAAGACCATATAAGCATTTGCTCTTATCATATTTGAAATTAGCCTGATAAAGACACTTTTGCTGGGCAAAGCACTACTGGACCCTGCCAGGTCCATTCCTGCCCAGGGCATTTCTGTGACTAAAGCAGCCTCTGTTTAAGACCATATAAGCATTTGCTCTTATCATATTTGAAATTAGGCCTGATAAAGACACTTTTGCTGGGCAAAGCACTACTGTACCCTGCCAGGTCCATTCCTGCCCAGGGCATCCCATTCTGTGACTAAAGCAGCCTCTGTTTAAGACCATATAAGCATTTGCTCTTATCATATTTGAAATTAGGCCTGATAAAGACACTTTTGCTGGGCAAAGCACTACTGTACCCTGCCAGGTCCATTCCTGCCCAGGGCATCCCATTCTGTGACTAAAGCAGCCTCTGTTTAAGACCATATAAGCATTTGCTCTTATCATATTTGAAATTAGGCCTGATAAAGACACTTTTGCTGGGCAAAGCACTACTGGACCCTGCCAGGTCGATTCCTGTTGGGGCATCCCATTCTGTGACTAAAGCAGCCTCTGTTTAAGACCATATAAGCATTTGCTCTTATCATATTTGAAATTAGCCTGATAAAGACACTTTTGCTGGGCAAAGCACTACTGGACCCTGCCAGGTCCATTCCTGCCCAGGGCATCCCATTCTGTGACTACAGCAGCCTCTGTTTAAGACCATATAAGCATTTGCTCTTATCATATTTGAAATTAGGCCTGATAAAGACACTTTTGCTGGGCAAAGCACTACTGTACCCTGCCAGGTCCATTCCTGCCCAGGGCATCCCATTCTGTGACTAAAGCAGCCTCTGTTTAAGACCATATAAGCATTTGCTCTTATCATATTTGAAATTAGGCCTGATAAAGACACTTTTGCTGGGCAAAGCACTACTGTACCCTGCCAGGTCCATTCCTGCCCAGGGCATCCCATTCTGTGACTAAAGCAGCCTCTGTTTAAGACCATATAAGCATTTGCTCTTATCATATTTGAAATTAGGCCTGATAAAGACACTTTTGCTGGGCAAAGCACTACTGTACCCTGCCAGGTCCATTCCTGCCCAGGGCATCCCATTCTGTGACTAAAGCAGCCTCTGTTTAAGACCATATAAGCATTTGCTCTTATCATATTTGAAATTAGGCCTGATAAAGACACTTTTGCTGGGCAAAGCACTACTGGACCCTGCCAGGTCGATTCCTGTTGGGGCATCCCATTCTGTGACTAAAGCAGCCTCTGTTTAAGACCATATAAGCATTTGCTCTTATCATATTTGAAATTAGCCTGATAAAGACACTTTTGCTGGGCAAAGCACTACTGGACCCTGCCAGGTCCATTCCTGCCCAGGGCATCCCATTCTGTGACTACAGCAGCCTCTGTTTAAGACCATATAAGCATTTGCTCTTATCATATTTGAAATTAGGCCTGATAAAGACACTTTTGCTGGGCAAAGCACTACTGTACCCTGCCAGGTCCATTCCTGCCCAGGGCATCCCATTCTGTGACTAAAGCAGCCTCTGTTTAAGACCATATAAGCATTTGCTCTTATCATATTTGAAATTAGGCCTGATAAAGACACTTTTGCTGGGCAAAGCACTACTGGACCCTGCCAGGTCGATTCCTGTTGGGGCATCCCATTCTGTGACTAAAGCAGCCTCTGTTTAAGACCATATAAGCATTTGCTCTTATCATATTTGAAATTAGCCTGATAAAGACACTTTTGCTGGGCAAAGCACTACTGGACCCTGCCAGGTCCATTCCTGCCCAGGGCATCCCATTCTGTGACTACAGCAGCCTCTGTTTAAGACCATATAAGCATTTACTCTTATCATATTTGAAATTAGCCTGATAAAGACACTTTTGCTGGGCAAAGCACTACTGTACCCTGCCAGGTCCATTCCTGCCCAGGGCATCCCATTCTGTGACTAAAGCAGCCTCTGTTTAAGACCATATAAGCATTTGCTCTTATCATATTTGAAATTAGGCCTGATAAAGACACTTTTGCTGGGCAAAGCACTACTGGACCCTGCCAGGTCGATTCCTGTTGGGGCATCCCATTCTGTGACTAAAGCAGCCTCTGTTTAAGACCATATAAGCATTTGCTCTTATCATATTTGAAATTAGCCTGATAAAGACACTTTTGCTGGGCAAAGCACTACTGGACCCTGCCAGGTCCATTCCTGCCCAGGGCATCCCATTCTGTGACTACAGCAGCCTCTGTTTAAGACCATATAAGCATTTGCTCTTATCATATTTGAAATTAGGCCTGATAAAGACACTTTTGCTGGGCAAAGCACTACTGTACCCTGCCAGGTCCATTCCTGCCCAGGGCATCCCATTCTGTGACTACAGCAGCCTCTGTTTAAGACCATATAAGCATTTGCTCTTATCATATTTGAAATTAGCCTGATAAAGACACTTTTGCTGGGCAAAGCACTACTGTACCCTGCCAGGTCCATTCCTGCCCAGGGCATCCCATTCTGTGACTAAAGCAGCCTCTGTTTAAGACCATATAAGCATTTGCTCTTATCATATTTGAAATTAGGCCTGATAAAGACACTTTTGCTGGGCAAAGCACTACTGTACCCTGCCAGGTCCATTCCTGCCCAGGGCATCCCATTCTGTGACTAAAGCAGCCTCTGTTTAAGACCATATAAGCATTTGCTCTTATCATATTTGAAATTAGGCCTGATAAAGACACTTTTGCTGGGCAAAGCACTACTGTACCCTGCCAGGTCCATTCCTGCCCAGGGCATCCCATTCTGTGACTAAAGCAGCCTCTGTTTAAGACCATATAAGCATTTGCTCTTATCATATTTGAAATTAGCCTGATAAAGACACTTTTGCTGGGCAAAGCACTACTGTACCCTGCCAGGTCCATTCCTGCCCAGGGCATCCCATTCTGTGACTACAGCAGCCTCTGTTTAAGACCATATAAGCATTTGCTCTTATCATATTTGAAATTAGGCCTGATAAAGACACTTTTGCTGGGCAAAGCACTACTGTACCCTGCCAGGTCCATTCCTGCCCAGGGCATCCCATTCTGTGACTAAAGCAGCCTCTGTTTAAGACCATATAAGCATTTGCTCTTATCATATTTGAAATTAGCCTGATAAAGACACTTTTGCTGGGCAAAGCACTACTGGACCCTGCCAGGTCCATTCCTGCCCAGGGCATCCCATTCTGTGACTAAAGCAGCCTCTGTTTAAGACCATATAAGCATTTGCTCTTATCATATTTGAAATTAGGCCTGATAAAGACACTTTTGCTGGGCAAAGCACTACTGTACCCTGCCAGGTCCATTCCTGCCCAGGGCATCCCATTCTGTGACTAAAGCAGCCTCTGTTTAAGACCATATAAGCATTTGCTCTTATCATATTTGAAATTAGCCTGATAAAGACACTTTTGCTGGGCAAAGCACTACTGGACCCTGCCAGGTCCATTCCTGCCCAGGGCATCCCATTCTGTGACTAAAGCAGCCTCTGTTTAAGACCATATAAGCATTTGCTCTTATCATATTTGAAATTAGGCCTGATAAAGACACTTTTGCTGGGCAAAGCACTACTGTACCCTGCCAGGTCCATTCCTGCCCAGGGCATCCCATTCTGTGACTAAAGCAGCCTCTGTTTAAGACCATATAAGCATTTGCTCTTATCATATTTGAAATTAGCCTGATAAAGACACTTTTGCTGGGCAAAGCACTACTGGACCCTGCCAGGTGCACTCCTATTTGGGGCATCCTATTCTGTGACTAAAGCAGCCTCTGTTTAAGACCATATAAGCATTTGCTCTTATCATATTTGAAATTAGGCCTGATAAAGACACTTTTGCTGGGCATAGCACAACTTGTCCCTGCCAGGTGTACTTACTGCTGGTTTTTAGGGCATCCCATTCTGTGACTACACCAGCCTCTATTTAAGAACCTAACCATTTGCACCTATTCTAATTGAAATTAGGCATGATAAAGACACTTTTGCTGTGCATAGTCTTACTGCTGCCTGCCAGGTGCTCTCTGGTTTTTGGGACATCCCATTCTGTAACATACCATTAGCCTCTGCTGTAAGCTGCACAGTTATTTAAAGAAATTTGGCCTGTATGAGCCTGCTAACACACTGCTGCTGTGTGCATATATACTGATCTCAAGTCTGCTTGGGGCATCCCATTCTGTAACATACCATTAGCCTCTGCATTAACTGTAAGCTGCACAGTTATTTAAAGAAATTTGGCCTGTATGAGCCTGCTAACACACTGCTGCTGTGTGCATATATACTGATCTCAAGTCAGCTTTGGGGCATCCCATTCTGTAACATACCATTAGCCTCTGCATTAACTGTAAGCTGCACAGTTATTTAAAGAAATTTGGCCTGTATGAGCCTGCTAACACACTGCTGCTGTGTGCATATATACTGATCTCAAGTCTGCTTGGGGCATCCCATTCTGTAACATACCATTAGCCTCTGCATTAACAGCTTCTATTTACTATAACCCTTTGCACTTATTCTAAAAGTAGTTTGGCCTGATAAAGACACTTTTGCTGTGCATAGCAGAACTGCTGCCAGGTGCTCTCTGGTTGGGGCATCCCATTCTGTGACTACAACAGTCTCTATTTACTATAACCCCTTGCACTTATTCTAAAAGTAATTTGGCCTGATAAAGACACTTTTGCTGTGCATAGCAGTACTGCTGCCAGGTGCTCTCTGGTTGGGGCATCCCATTCTGTGACTACAACAGCCTCTATTTACTAAAACCCTTTGCACTTATTCTAAAAGTAATTTGGCCTGATAAAGACACTTTTGCTGTGCATAGCAGTACTGCTGCCAGGTGCTCTCAGGTTGGGGCATCCCATTCTGTGACTACAACAGCCGCTATTTACTATATAACCCTTTGCACTTATTCTAAAACTAATTTGGCCTGATAAAGACACTTTTGCTTTGCATAGTAGTACTGCTGCCAGGTGCTCTCTGGTTGGGGCATCCCATTCTGTGACTACAACAGCCTCTATTTATTATAACCCTTTGCACTTATTCTAAAAGTAATTTGGCCTGATAAAGACACTTTTGCTGTGCATAGCAGTACTGCTGCCAGGTGCTCTCTGGTTGGGGCATCCCATTCTGTGACTACTAGGGATGAGCGAATCGATCCGGACGAACCCGGATTCGATCCGAATTTCAGGAAAAATTCGATTCGGATCGAATCCGAATTTCCCCGCGATTCGATCACTCGAAGTTTTCCTTTAACATCCATTCATTTACATTTACAGGCATTCTAAGATGGCGGACGGGACATGTCTGGACATCTATCCCGCGCCAGTGCAAGCTGGGGCAGTCACATGCAGCCTATCAGCAGCCAGCAAGCCCGGTGACGTCACACAGCGGTATTTAACGGCGGCCATCTTGCTTTTCCTCATTTCTCTATTGCATTCGTGACAGACAGAACGCTGTGTAGCTGAGGCAGTTAGACAGGCTGGAGACAGGGACAGACAGGGACAGGCAGGAGACAGGCAGGAGACAGACAGGAGACAGACAGGAGACAGACAGAAAGCCAGGGAAAGGTAGGAAAAACGGAGCTGGCTGACAGGGAGATTTTTTTTTTTCATCCAGCCTTTGTTAGCGTTTTCAGGCTGCTTATAGTAACTAACTGTGCATATATACTGAACTGATCTTAAGTCTGCTGTGAGGCATCCCATTCTGTGACTAAAGCAGCCTCTGTTTAAGACCATATAAGCATTTGCTCTTATCATATTTGAAATTAGCCTGATAAAGACACTTTTGCTGGGCAAAGCACTACTGGACCCTGCCAGGTCCATTCCTGCCCAGGGCATCCCATTCTGTGACTACAGCAGCCTCTGTTTAAGACCATATAAGCATTTGCTCTTATCATATTTGAAATTAGGCCTCATAAAGACACTTTTGCTGGGCAAAGCACTACTGGACCCTGCCAGGTCGATTCCTGTTGGGGCATCCCATTCTGTGACTAAAGCAGCCTCTGTTTAAGACCATATAAGCATTTGCTCTTATCATATTTGAAATTAGCCTGATAAAGACACTTTTGCTGGGCAAAGCACTACTGGACCCTGCCAGGTCCATTCCTGCCCAGGGCATCCCATTCTGTGACTACAGCAGCCTCTGTTTAAGACCATATAAGCATTTGCTCTTATCAAATTTGAAATTAGGCCTGATAAAGACACTTTTGCTGGGCAAAGCACTACTGTACCCTGCCAGGTCCATTCCTGCCCAGGGCATCCCATTCTGTGACTACAGCAGCCTCTGTTTAAGACCATATAAGCATTTGCTCTTATCATATTTGAAATTAGCCTGATAAAGACACTTTTGCTGGGCAAAGCACTACTGTACCCTGCCAGGTCCATTCCTGCCCAGGGCATCCCATTCTGTGACTAAAGCAGCCTCTGTTTAAGACCATATAAGCATTTGCTCTTATCATATTTGAAATTAGGCCTGATAAAGACACTTTTGCTGGGCAAAGCACTACTGTACCCTGCCAGGTCCATTCCTGCCCAGGGCATCCCATTCTGTGACTAAAGCAGCCTCTGTTTAAGACCATATAAGCATTTGCTCTTATCATATTTGAAATTAGGCCTGATAAAGACACTTTTGCTGGGCAAAGCACTACTGTACCCTGCCAGGTCCATTCCTGCCCAGGGCATCCCATTCTGTGACTACAGCAGCCTCTGTTTAAGACCATATAAGCATTTGCTCTTATCATATTTGAAATTAGGCCTGATAAAGACACTTTTGCTGGGCAAAGCACTACTGTACCCTGCCAGGTCCATTCCTGCCCAGGGCATCCCATTCTGTGACTACAGCAGCCTCTGTTTAAGACCATATAAGCATTTGCTCTTATCATATTTGAAATTAGCCTGATAAAGACACTTTTGCTGGGCAAAGCACTACTGTACCCTGCCAGGTCCATTCCTGCCCAGGGCATCCCATTCTGTGACTAAAGCAGCCTCTGTTTAAGACCATATAAGCATTTGCTCTTATCATATTTGAAATTAGGCCTGATAAAGACACTTTTGCTGGGCAAAGCACTACTGTACCCTGCCAGGTCCATTCCTGCCCAGGGCATCCCATTCTGTGACTAAAGCAGCCTCTGTTTAAGACCATATAAGCATTTGCTCTTATCATATTTGAAATTAGGCCTGATAAAGACACTTTTGCTGGGCAAAGCACTACTGTACCCTGCCAGGTCCATTCCTGCCCAGGGCATCCCATTCTGTGACTAAAGCAGCCTCTGTTAAGGACCATATAAGCATTTGCTCTTATCATATTTGAAATTAGGCCTGATAAAGACACTTTTGCTGGGCAAAGCACTACTGGACCCTGCCAGGTCGATTCCTGTTGGGGCATCCCATTCTGTGACTAAAGCAGCCTCTGTTTAAGACCATATAAGCATTTGCTCTTATCATATTTGAAATTAGGCCTGATAAAGACACTTTTGCTGGGCAAAGCACTACTGTACCCTGCCAGGTCCATTCCTGCCCAGGGCATCCCATTCTGTGACTAAAGCAGCCTCTGTTTAAGACCATATAAGCATTTGCTCTTATCATATTTGAAATTAGCCTGATAAAGACACTTTTGCTGGGCAAAGCACTACTGTACCCTGCCAGGTCCATTCCTGCCCAGGGCATCCCATTCTGTGACTACAGCAGCCTCTGTTTAAGACCATATAAGCATTTGCTCTTATCATATTTGAAATTAGCCTGATAAAGACACTTTTGCTGGGCAAAGCACTACTGTACCCTGCCAGGTCCATTCCTGCCCAGGGCATCCCATTCTGTGACTAAAGCAGCCTCTGTTTAAGACCATATAAGCATTTGCTCTTATCATATTTGAAATTAGGCCTGATAAAGACACTTTTGCTGGGCAAAGCACTACTGTACCCTGCCAGGTCCATTCCTGCCCAGGGCATCCCATTCTGTGACTAAAGCAGCCTCTGTTTAAGACCATATAAGCATTTGCTCTTATCATATTTGAAATTAGGCCTGATAAAGACACTTTTGCTGGGCAAAGCACTACTGGACCCTGCCAGGTCGATTCCTGTTGGGGCATCCCATTCTGTGACTAAAGCAGCCTCTGTTTAAGACCATATAAGCATTTGCTCTTATCATATTTGAAATTAGCCTGATAAAGACACTTTTGCTGGGCAAAGCACTACTGGACCCTGCCAGGTCCATTCCTGCCCAGGGCATCCCATTCTGTGACTACAGCAGCCTCTGTTTAAGACCATATAAGCATTTGCTCTTATCATATTTGAAATTAGGCCTGATAAAGACACTTTTGCTGGGCAAAGCACTACTGTACCCTGCCAGGTCCATTCCTGCCCAGGGCATCCCATTCTGTGACTAAAGCAGCCTCTGTTTAAGACCATATAAGCATTTGCTCTTATCATATTTGAAATTAGGCCTGATAAAGACACTTTTGCTGGGCAAAGCACTACTGGACCCTGCCAGGTCGATTCCTGTTGGGGCATCCCATTCTGTGACTAAAGCAGCCTCTGTTTAAGACCATATAAGCATTTGCTCTTATCATATTTGAAATTAGCCTGATAAAGACACTTTTGCTGGGCAAAGCACTACTGGACCCTGCCAGGTCCATTCCTGCCCAGGGCATCCCATTCTGTGACTACAGCAGCCTCTGTTTAAGACCATATAAGCATTTGCTCTTATCATATTTGAAATTAGGCCTGATAAAGACACTTTTGCTGGGCAAAGCACTACTGGACCCTGCCAGGTCCATTCCTGCCCAGGGCATCCCATTCTGTGACTAAAGCAGCCTCTGTTTAAGACCATATAAGCATTTGCTCTTATCATATTTGAAATTAGGCCTGATAAAGACACTTTTGCTGGGCAAAGCACTACTGTACCCTGCCAGGTCCATTCCTGCCCAGGGCATCCCATTCTGTGACTAAAGCAGCCTCTGTTTAAGACCATATAAGCATTTGCTCTTATCATATTTGAAATTAGGCCTGATAAAGACACTTTTGCTGGGCAAAGCACTACTGTACCCTGCCAGGTCCATTCCTGCCCAGGGCATCCCATTCTGTGACTAAAGCAGCCTCTGTTTAAGACCATATAAGCATTTGCTCTTATCATATTTGAAATTAGGCCTGATAAAGACACTTTTGCTGGGCAAAGCACTACTGGACCCTGCCAGGTCGATTCCTGTTGGGGCATCCCATTCTGTGACTAAAGCAGCCTCTGTTTAAGACCATATAAGCATTTGCTCTTATCATATTTGAAATTAGCCTGATAAAGACACTTTTGCTGGGCAAAGCACTACTGGACCCTGCCAGGTCCATTCCTGCCCAGGACATCCCATTCTGTGACTACAGCAGCCTCTGTTTAAGACCATATAAGCATTTGCTCTTATCATATTTGAAATTAGGCCTGATAAAGACACTTTTGCTGGGCAAAGCACTACTGTACCCTGCCAGGTCCATTCCTGCCCAGGGCATCCCATTCTGTGACTAAAGCAGCCTCTGTTTAAGACCATATAAGCATTTGCTCTTATCATATTTGAAATTAGGCCTGATAAAGACACTTTTGCTGGGCAAAGCACTACTGGATCCTGCCAGGTCGATTCCTGTTGGGGCATCCCATTCTGTGACTAAAGCAGCCTCTGTTTAAGACCATATAAGCATTTGCTCTTATCATATTTGAAATTAGCCTGATAAAGACACTTTTGCTGGGCAAAGCACTACTGGACCCTGCCAGGTCCATTCCTGCCCAGGGCATCCCATTCTGTGACTACAGCAGCCTCTGTTTAAGACCATATAAGCATTTGCTCTTATCATATTTGAAATTAGCCTGATAAAGACACTTTTGCTGGGCAAAGCACTACTGTACCCTGCCAGGTCCATTCCTGCCCAGGGCATCCCATTCTGTGACTAAAGCAGCCTCTTTTTAAGACCATATAAGCATTTGCTCTTATCATATTTGAAATTAGGCCTGATAAAGACACTTTTGCTGGGCAAAGCACTACTGGACCCTGCCAGGTCGATTCCTGTTGGGGCATCCCATTCTGTGACTAAAGCAGCCTCTGTTTAAGACCATATAAGCATTTGCTCTTATCATATTTGAAATTAGCCTGATAAAGACACTTTTGCTGGGCAAAGCACTACTGGACCCTGCCAGGTCCATTCCTGCCCAGGGCATCCCATTCTGTGACTACAGCAGCCTCTGTTTAAGACCATATAAGCATTTGCTCTTATCATATTTGAAATTAGGCCTGATAAAGACACTTTTGCTGGGCAAAGCACTACTGTACCCTGCCAGGTCCATTCCTGCCCAGGGCATCCCATTCTGTGACTACAGCAGCCTCTGTTTAAGACCATATAAGCATTTGCTCTTATCATATTTGAAATTAGCCTGATAAAGACACTTTTGCTGGGCAAAGCACTACTGTACCCTGCCAGGTCCATTCCTGCCCAGGGCATCCCATTCTGTGACTAAAGCAGCCTCTGTTTAAGACCATATAAGCATTTGCTCTTATCATATTTGAAATTAGGCCTGATAAAGACACTTTTGCTGGGCAAAGCACTACTGTACCCTGCCAGGTCCATTCCTGCCCAGGGCATCCCATTCTGTGACTAAAGCAGCCTCTGTTTAAGACCATATAAGCATTTGCTCTTATCATATTTGAAATTAGGCCTGATAAAGACACTTTTGCTGGGCAAAGTACTACTGTACCCTGCCAGGTCCATTCCTGCCCAGGGCATCCCATTCTGTGACTAAAGCAGCCTCTGTTTAAGACCATATAAGCATTTGCTCTTATCATATTTGAAATTAGCCTGATAAAGACACTTTTGCTGGGCAAAGCACTACTGTACCCTGCCAGGTCCATTCCTGCCCAGGGCATCCCATTCTGTGACTACAGCAGCCTCTGTTTAAGACCATATAAGCATTTGCTCT
Organism: Gastrophryne carolinensis; assembly: GCA_027917425.1. Taxonomy (NCBI): domain Eukaryota; kingdom Metazoa; phylum Chordata; class Amphibia; order Anura; family Microhylidae; genus Gastrophryne; species Gastrophryne carolinensis. Next base: position 122,242,499 of record CM051238.1, read on the forward strand.
TATCATATTTGAAATTAGGCCTGATAAAGACACTTTTGCTGGGCAAAGCACTACTGTACCCTGCCAGGTCCATTCCTGCCCAGGGCATCCCATTCTGTGACTAAAGCAGCCTCTGTTTAAGACCATATAAGCATTTGCTCTTATCATATTTGAAATTAGCCTGATAAAGACACTTTTGCTGGGCAAAGCACTACTGGACCCTGCCAGGTCCATTCCTGCCCAGGGCATCCCATTCTGTGACTAAAGCAGCCTCTGTTTAAGACCATATAAGCATTTGCTCTTATCATATTTGAAATTAGGCCTGATAAAGACACTTTTGCTGGGCAAAGCACTACTGTACCCTGCCAGGTCCATTCCTGCCCAGGGCATCCCATTCTGTGACTAAAGCAGCCTCTGTTTAAGACCATATAAGCATTTGCTCTTATCATATTTGAAATTAGCCTGATAAAGACACTTTTGCTGGGCAAAGCACTACTGTACCCTGCCAGGTCCATTCCTGCCCAGGGCATCCCATTCTGTGACTACAGCAGCCTCTGTTTAAGACCATATAAGCATTTGCTCTTATCATATTTGAAATTAGCCTGATAAAGACACTTTTGCTGGGCAAAGCACTACTGGACCCTGCCAGGTGCACTCCTATTTGGGGCATCCCATTCTGTGACTAAAGCAGCCTCTGTTTAAGACCATATAAGCATTTGCTCTTATCATATTTGAAATTAGGCCTATTAAAGACACTTTTGCTGGGCATAGCACAACTTGTCCCTGCCAGGTGTACTTACTGCTGGTTTTTAGGGCATCCCATTCTGTGACTACACCAGCCTCTATTTAAGAACCTAACCATTTGCACCTATTCTAATTGAAATTAGGCATGATAAAGACACTTTTGCTGTGCATAGTCTTACTGCTGCCTGCCAGGTGCTCTCTGGTTTTTGGGACATCCCATTCTGTAACATACCATTAGCCTCTGCATTTACTGTAAGCTGCACAGTTATTTAAAGAAATTTGGCCTGTATGAGCCTGCTAACACACTGCTGCTGTGTGCATATATACTGATCTCAAGTCTGCTTGGGGCATCCCATTCTGTAACATACCATTAGCCTCTGCATTAACTGTAAGCTGCACAGTTATTTAAAGAAATTTGGCCTGTATGAGCCTGCTAACACACTGCTGCTGTGTGCATATATACTGATCTCAAGTCAGCTTTGGGGCATCCCATTCTGTAACATACCATTAGCCTCTGCATTAACTGTAAGCTGCACAGTTATTTAAAGAAATTTGGCCTGTATGAGCCTGGTAACACACTGCTGCTGTGTGCATATATACTGATCTCAAGTCTGCTTGGGGCATCCCATTCTGTAACATACCATTAGCCTCTGCATTAACTGTAAGCTGCACAGTTATTTAAAGAAATTTGGCCTGTATGAGCCTGCTAACACACTGCTGCTGTGTGCATATATACTGATCTCAAGTCTGCTTTGGGGCATCCCATTCTGTAACATACCATTAGCCTCTGCATTTACTGTAAGCTGCACATTTATTTAAAGAAATTTGGCCTGTATGAGCCTGCTAACACACTGCTGCTGTGTGCATATATACTGATCTCAAGTCAGCTTTGGGGCATCCCATTCTGTAACATACCATTAGCCTCTGCATTTACTGTAAGCTGCACATTTATTTAAAGAAATTTGGCCTGTATGAGCCTGCTAACACACTGCTGCTGTGTGCATATATACTGATCTCAAGTCAGCTTGGGGCATCCCATTCTGTAACATACCATTAGCCTCTGCATTAACTGTAAGCTGCACAGTTATTTAAAGAAATTTGGCCTGTATGAGCCTGCTAACACACTGCTGCTGTGTGCATATATACTGATCTCAAGTCAGCTTTGGGGCATCCCATTCTGTAACATACCATTAGCCTCTGCATTTACTGTAAGCTGCACATTTATTTAAAGAAATTTGGCCTGTATGAGCCTGCTAACACACTGCTGCTGTGTGCATATATACTGATCTCAAGTCAGCTTGGGGCATCCCATTCTGTAGCATACCATTAGCCTCTGCATTAACTGTAAGCTGCACAGTTATTTAAAGAAATTTGGCCTGTATGAGCCTGCTAACACACTGCTGCTGTGTGCATATATACTGATCTCAAGTCAGCTTTGGGGCATCCCATTCTGTAACATACCATTAGCCTCTGCATTTACTGTAAGCTGCACATTTATTTAAAGAAATTTGGCCTGTATGAGCCTGCTAACACACTGCTGCTGTGTGCATATATACTGATCTCAAGTCTGCTTGGGGCATCCCATTCTGTAACATACCATTAGCCTCTGCATTAACTGTAAGCTGCACAGTTATTTAAAGAAATTTGGCCTGTATGAGCCTGCTAACACACTGCTGCTGTGTGCATATATACTGATCTCAAGTCTGCTTGGGGCATCCCATTCTGTAACATACCATTAGCCTCTGCATTAACTGTAAGCTGCACAGTTATTTAAAGAAATTTGGCCTGTATGAGCCTGCTAACACACTGCTGCTGTGTGCATATATACTGATCTCAAGTCTGCTTGGGGCATCCCATTCTGTAACATAACATAACCTACCTACCATACTAAGCAGCTCTCTTATTTTAACTAAGCAGGCCTCTTGGAGGCTGAGTGTCCACTTTTGGGTGTGCATTTATATTCGGTTTCATATACAGTGGGGTATCCCAATTTGTAAGATAACCTACCCCAACTATGTAAACTAAATAGGCCTGTTGCAGCCTGAGTTTCTCTGCTTGCGTATGGCCTGCATTACAATCTGTCTCTTTCAATGACACTGCTGCCTGGGGTATCCCAATTTGTAAGATAACCTACCCCAACCATGTAAACTAAAGGTTACGTCCTTCCAGAAGGAAAACTTATGCCGAACACTATTTTTGTTAGGGGCATTGACCTTTGGATTGATCGGCATGAAATTAATTTTTTTTTTTCAAAGTATGGCGCTGTGAAGAAGGTCAAAATGATGTCTCATACTTGGATTATTGTCTTTTTGTTCAGCTTGAAATATAACAGGCCACACGGGCATCCCAAGGCACATGCTATTTTAAACCTATCTGTTATACAACATAAGCGTTGATCAGGCTACTTCAGTTTGCACTTGTTTTTGACTGATTTTAATAAACCAGGCCGCAGGGCACCCCAAAGCTGCACCTTGCACCCTATCTGGTATACAACATAAGCGTTGATCAGCATCAGCTTCATTAAGCTACTTTAGTTTGCACTTCCTTTTTGACTGCTTTCATTTAACCAGGCCGCAGGGCACCCCAAAGCTGCACCTTGCACCCTACCTGTTTATACTAAATAAGCATCTACAGCCTCAGCTTTATTAAGTTATTGCATTTTGAATTGGTTTTGGTCTGCTTTAAATACACCAGGCCGCAGGGCATCCCAAACCTGCATGTTGCACCCCATCTGTTATACTAAATAAGCGTTGATCAGCATCAGCTTTATTAAGCTATTGCATTTTGCATTGGTTTTTGTACTGCTGCCAAAACACTAGCCCATATGGGCATCCCAAACCAGCACATGTCACCCTATCTGTTATACTAAATAAGCTTCTACAGGCCCTTTTTTTATTTATTTATTTTTATTTATATAGAGCTGCAATAGCTTATATTGTGAGGTTAATTTGCCATTTTGCAGCATAATATAGAGCAGCCCCTGTGTAAATCTGAGGGGCAATAGCTTATATAGTGAGGTAAATTTGCCATTTTGCTTCGTTATATAGAGCAGGCCCTGTGTAAATCTGAGGGGCAATAGCTTATATTGTGAGGTTAATTTGCCATTTTGCAGCATAATATAGAGCAGGCCCTGTGTAAATCTGAGGGGCAATAGCTTATATTGTGAGGTAAATTTGCCACTTTGCAGCATAATATAGAGCAGCCCCTGTGTAAATCTGAGGGGCAATAGCTCATATAGTGAGGTAAATTTGCCATTTTGCTTCGTTATATAGAGCAGCCCAGTTGCCATCTAAATCAACTACTGTCCGGCCAGTACAGCTTTTCCAGGGCAAACTCTGCTAGTTGTGGGCACAAGTCAAGTTTGGCTTCCCAGCAAATCCAGTGGATCTTGAAGGTGTGTTGGCATGGTCATGTCAAGGTATGACATGACCTGCTGTTTGAGGTCCAGCTCCAGGTCTTCCTGCTGCTCATGAGTAGACTCACTATGCGGGTGTAGAAAGCTACTCACTAGCGACTGAAGACTGAGGCTGCTGCTGATGGAGCTGCTGCTGCTGCTCCTTCCACCCCCCCAGCAGCCATGGCAGTGGAAGGTGATCGCAGAGGTCCCCCCGAGTCAGACCTGCGGGAGTATGGGCCATGGCGCAGATAGACATCGCCCAACTGACTACGTGGGATGTCTCTGTAGTAGGTCAGTTTGTCCTCCCTCTCAGTGGGCGTAAAAAATGCCCCCATTTTGTGCCGGAAGCGAGGGTCCAATAAGTTGGAGAGCCAGAAGTCTTCCCGCTGACAAATGGAGACAATTCTGCGCTCACTAGTACGCAAGCATGTGAGCATGCATCGTGCCATTTGTGCAAATGACTCGGAGGGACTACCTGTCTCCATCTCCACTGTAAACTGCCACGGTGTGTCTGGGTCCTCTGTCTCACCTTACTCACAACCCTCTAGCTCCTGTGGCTGCTCCTGCTCCTCCTCTTCTGTCAGATGACTAGATAAAATGGTCATTTTGTGAAACCTAAACTGTGGTTTGCTTTGCCCCACCCCCTCCTCCTCCTCCACTTCAGCCCCCACAGGCTTCATGTGGCTGTGAAATGTATGTGCCATGTCTCCAGTGCCCTGACCAGCCATGGTTTCCAACATGTGTTGTAGTACATGAAGCAGTGGAATCTCATCGTTCATCTCATAGTCCTGGCAACTGACTAATAACGTAGCTTCCTCAAAGGGCCTGAGCAAACGGTCGGTGTCACGTATGAGCTGCCAATGGTTTACATTGAATTTACACAGGTGTCCCCCTATCCGTTTGGATCATCCAGAAATCCGTGATGGCTTTTCTCTGTTCCTATAGTGCAGTGGTCCTCAACCCTGTCCTCAAGGCCCACCAACATGTCATGTTTTTTGGATCTCCAAATAGCCAGCTCTATTGCTCTGCAGCTGCACTAATTACTCCACCTGTGCATCTTTGTGGAGATCTGCAAAACCTGGCCTGTTGGTGGGCCTTGAGGACAGGGTTGGGGACCACTGCTATAGTGGATCCTGCATATGGAGGGTGGAATTCCAACGGGTGGAAACATCGCAAATCAGACTATGGTGGGGTACACCGTTGTGACGCTGAGGCTCAATAGGGTTGTGCTTGGTGGTGTAGGAGTGCCAGAAGTGCATGCTAACTTTCTTTCCTGTTGTTCTTTCAGATGGGGGCAAGACTTAAAAACTAGACTGAACACGTGTGCCATGTGAGGACGCATGACTTTGGCTTCCTTGTCGCAGCGCAAACAAGATGTTCTTCCAAGTGTAATGCAGCAGGCTGGACTTATGGTGACGCTGTCTGAGAGGAGAAATCCCTCAGACATCAAGATTAAAAATTCCAAGAATTTTTGAGGGCTAATTATTCAGAGGCAAATGATAGCTAGTTGTTTCTGATTTAATTACAAGGTGGAAACACACCCTCAAACAAAACTTCACTTTGGCAATACTATTGCATTTGTCTATTCATAATTTTATGTATATACACTAACTAACCTACTTTTTCTCCCCAGGATGCTGCATGAAACACTGCCACATCGCTGAGTAGCTGATTTTTCCGAACAACAGTCCGCAATAATCTGCTGCTGCTGCCGCCGCCACCGCCGCAGACTCCAGGGACCCTCTTCCACTACCTCGGCTTGCAACACCTCCTCCCACGACACTCTCCTCATCACTAATTGCCGGCTAGTGGAAGAAGAGGCGAGTGTCTCCTCCACTTCTTGGCTGGGCAGTAGCTGCTGAATTTTATGATTATCAGATCTTCATCAATGGATAGTGGAGCTGAACCCAAAGCATAACAGACAGACAGTTGACTGGGGGTGTCAGATGCCACTTGTGATGCAGTGGACTGCTTTTGCAGCACTTCGAGACAAAGTTGCTTCATTGGCTGACACAATGACTGGTAAATCTGTGGAACATATGGTTTACAAGCAAGAATAACCATTTGTTTTTATATGAAAAAGACCCTGGTTTATACAGACTTTTTTTTTTCCAGAGACTGCCCTGCGTGGAAATGAATGGCGCTTGGATCATCCAAGCTTTCCTCCCAACAATGCCTGATGTATTCCAGTAGATTGATGACGGGGCCAGACCTACACTAAAGAAAGATGGATCATGCAAAACAGATTTAAGGCGCTGCTCTCCAGTTACAGACATTCCTCCGCATCGGACCACAAGTATGTATTGATAAAAAATCCTTTACGTTACTCTTACTTTTTATTAATATTCTTCGGATAAGACGGATCAGACATGATTCCAGATTAAAAATTCCAAGAATTTTTGAGGGCTAATTAGTCAGAGGCAATGATACCTTCTTGTTTCTGATTTAATTAAAAGGTGGAAACACACCCTCAAACAAAACTTCACTTTGGCAATACTTTTGCATTTGTTTATTCATAATTTTATGTACATATTACTAACTAAGCTGCTTTTTCTCCACATGACTCTCCACAGGGTGTGATTCATCCAATTTTTGGGCTCCTGAAGCCAACCCCAGGGTCTCTTTAAAGTAATGTTTGGGCTCCTGCTGCTGCTGCTGCCAACTTCTGCCAACTCCAGGGTGTGATTCATCCAATTTTTGGGCTCCTGAAGCCAACTCCAGTGTATATTTGGGCTCCTGCTGCTGCTGCTGCCAACTCCAGGGTGTGAATCATGCAATTTTTGGGCTCCTGAAGCCAACCCCAGTGTCTCTTTAAAGTAATATTTGGGCTCCTGCTGCTGCCAACTCCAGGGTGTGATTCATCCAATTTTTGGGCTCCTGAAGCCAACCCCAGTGTCTCTTTAAAGTAATATTTGGGCTCCTGCTGCTGCTGCTGCCAACTCCAGGGTGTGATTCATCCAATTTTTGGGCTCCTGAAGCCAACCCCAGTGTATATTTGGGCTCCTGCTGCTGCTGCTGCCAACTCCAGGGTGTGAATCATCCAATTTTTGGGCTCCTGAAGCCAACCCCAGTGTCTCTTTAAAGTAATATTTGGGCTCCTGCTGCTGCCAACTCCAGGGTGTGATTCATCCAATTTTTGGGCTCCTGAAGCCAACCCCAGTGTCTCTTTAAAGTAATATTTGGGCTCCTGCTGCTGCTGCTGCCAACTCCAGGGTGTGATTCATCCAATTTTTGGGCTCCTGAAGCCAACTCCAGTGTATATTTGGGCTCCTGCTGCTGCTGCTGCTGCCAACTCCAGGGTGTGAATAATGCAATTTTTGGGCTCCTGAAGCCAACCCCAGTGTCTCTTTAAAGTAATATTTGGGCTCCTGCTGCTGCCAACTCCCAGGGTGTGATTCATCCAATTTTTGGGCTCCTGAAGCCAACCCCAGTGTATATTTGGGCTCCTGCTGCTGCTGCTGCCAACTCCAGGGTGTGAATCATCCAATTTTTGGGCTCCTGAAGCCAACCCCAGTGTCTCTTTAAAGTAATGTTGGGGCTCCTGCTGCTGCTGCTGCCAACTCCAGGGTGTGATTCATCCAATTTTTGGGCTCCTGAAGCCAACTCCAGTGTATATTTGGGCTCCTGCTGCTGCTGCTGCCAACTCCAGGGTGTGAATCATGCAATTTTTGGGCTCCTGAAGCCAACCCCAGTGTCTCTTTAAAGTAATATTTGGGCTCCTGCTGCTGCCAACTCCAGGGTGTGATTCATCCAATTTTTGGGCTCCTGAAGCCAACCCCAGTGTCTCTTTAAAGTAATATTTGGGCTCCTGCTGCTGCCAACTCCCAGGGTGTGATTCATCCAATTTTTGGGCTCCTGAAGCCAACCCCAGTGTATATTTGGGCTCCTGCTGCTGCTGCTGCCAACTCCAGGGTGTGAATCATCCAATTTTTGGGCTCCTGAAGCCAACCCCAGTGTCTCTTTAAAGTAATGTTGGGGCTCCTGCTGCTGCTGCTGCCAACTCCAGGGTGTGATTCATCCAATTTTTGGGCTCCTGAAGCCAACCCCAGTGTCTCTTTAAAGTAATGTTGGGGCTCCTGCTGCTGCTGCTGCCAACTTCTGCCAACTCCAGGGTGTGACTCATCCAATTTTTGGGCTCCTGAAGCCAACTCCAGTGTATATTTGGGCTCCTGCTGCTGCTGCTGCCAACTCCAGGGTGTGATTCATCCAATGTTTGGGCTCCTGAAGCCAACTCCAGTGTATATTTGGGCTCCTGCTGCTGCTGCCAACTCCAGGGTGTGATTCATCCAATTTTTGGGCTCCTGAAGCCAACCCCAGTGTCTCTTTCAGCCAATGTTTGGGCTCCTGCTGCTGCTTCTGCCAACTCCAGGGTGTGATTCATCCAATTTTTGGGCTCCTTCTGCTGCCAACTCCAGTGTCTCTTTAAAGCAATGTTTGGGCTCCTGCCTCTCATAGTGATGCCACTTCAACTCTCTTGAATTCAATTGTGCCGCTCTGCGATTCTATTAGCGATGCCTCTGATCTGCATGTGATATTTATTCAAAGTATTATTTAACTAACCCAGCACGCATCCTGTGCGTGTTACAGCAAGGCAGAATGGTTTACAACCCTATTGAGGCTCTAGGAGGCTCAGAAATAGCCGTTTTTAATAGCGATTCGTCGCGAATTTATTCGGGTCGAAACGATTTTTGTCGGAAAATTCGGCGAATCAGTCGAATCGAATTTTTCAAAAGTTCGCTCATCTCTAGTGACTACAACAGCCTCTATTTACTATATAACCCTTTGCACTTATTCTAAAAGTAATGTGGCCTGATAAAGACACTTTTGCTTTGCATAGTAGTACTGCTGCCAGGTGCTCTCTGGTTGGGGCATCCCATTCTGTGACTACAACAGCCTCTATTTACTATAACCCTTTGCACTTATTCTAAAAGTAATTTGGCCTGATAAAGACACTTTTGCTGTGCATAGCAGTACTGCTGCCAGGTGCTCTCTGGTTGGGGCATCCCATTCTGTGACTACAACAGCCTCTATTTACCATAACCCTTTGCACTTATTCTAAAAGTAATTTGGCCTGATAAAGACACGTTTGCTGTGCATAGCAGTACTGCTGCCAGGTGCACTCTGGTTGGGGCATCCCATTCTGTGACTACAACAGTTTCTATTTACTATAACCCTTTGCACTTATTCTAAAAGTAATTTGGCCTGATAAAGACACTTTTGCTGTGCATAGCAGTACTGCTGCCAGGTGCTCTCTGGTTGGGGCATCCCATTCTGTGACTACAACAGCCTCTATTTACTATAACCCTTTGCACTTATTCTAAAAGTAATTTGGCCTGATAAAGACACTTTTGCTGTGCATAGCAGTACTGCTGCCAGGTGCTCTCTGGTTGGGGCATCCCATTCTGTGACTACAACAGCCTCTATTTACTATAACCCTTTGCACTTATTCTAAAAGTAATTTGGCCTGATAAAGACACTTTTGCTTTGCATAGTAGTACTGCTGCCAGGTGCTCTCTGGTTGGGGCATCCCATTCTGTGACTACAACAGCCTCTATTTATTATAACCCTTTGCACTTATTCTAAAAGTAATTTGGCCTGATAAAGACACTTTTGCTGTGCATAGCAGTACTGCTGCCAGGTGCTCTCTGGTTGGGGCATCCCATTCTGTGACTACAACAGCCTCTATTTACTATATAACCATTTGCACTTATTCTAAAAGTAATTTGGCCTGATAAAGACACTTTTTCTTTTCATAGTAGTACTGCTGCCAGGTGCTCTCTGGTTGGGGCATCCCATTCTGTGACTACAACAGCCTCTATTTATTATAACCCTTTGCACTCATTCTAAAAGTAATTTGGCCTGATAAAGACACTTTTGCTGTGCATAGCAGTACTGCTGCCAGGTGCTCTCTGGTTGGGGCATCCCATTCTGTGACTACAACAGCCTCTATTTACAATATAACCCTTTGCACTTATTCTAAAAGTAATTTGGCCTGATAAAGACACTTTTGCTTTGTATAGTAGTACTGCTGCCAGGTGCTCTCTGGTTGGGGCATCCCATTCTGTGACTACAACAGCCTCTATTTACTATAACCCTTTGCACTTATTCTAAAAGTAATTTGGCCTGATAAAGACACTTTTGCTGTGAATAGCAATACTGCTGCCAGGTGCTCTCTGGTTGGGGCATCCCATTCTGTGACTACAACAGCCTCTATTTACTATAACCCTTTGCACTTATTCTAAAAGTAATTTGGCCTGATAAAGACACTTTTGCTTTGCATAGTAGTACTGCTGCCAGGTGCTCTCTGGTTGGGGCATCCCATTCTGTGACTACAACAGCCTCTATTTACTATAACCCGTTGCACTTATTCTAAAAGTAATTTGGCCTGATAAAGACACTTTTGCTGTGCATAGCAGTACTGCTGCCAGGTGCTCTCTGGTTGGGGCATCCCATTCTGTGACTACAACAGCCTCTATTTACTATAACCCTTTGCACTTATTCTAAAAGTAATTTGGCCTGATAAAGACACTTTTGCTGTGCATAGCAGTACTGCTGCCAGGTGCTCTCTGGTTGGGGCATCCCATTCTGTGACTACAACAGCCTCTATTTACTATAACCCTTTGCACTTATTCTAAAAGTAATTTGGCCTGATAAAGACACTTTTGCTGTGCATAGCAGTACTGCTGCCAGGTGCTCTCTGGTTGGGGCATCCCATTCTGTGACTACAACAGCCTCTATTTACTATATAACCCTTTGCACTTATTCTAAAAGTAATTTGGCCTGATAAAGACACTTTTTCTTTGCATAGTCTTACTGCTGCCAGCTGCTCTCTGGTTGGGGCATCCCATTCTGTGACTACAACAGCCTCTATTTATTATAACCCTTTGCACTTATTCTAAAAGTAATTTGGCCTGATAAAGACACTTTTGCTGTGCATAGCAGTACTGCTGCCAAGTGCTCTCTGGTTGGGGCATCCCATTCTGTGACTACAACAGCCTCTATTTACTATATAACCCTTTGCACTTATTCTAAAAGTAATTTGGCCTGATAAAGACACTTTTGCTGTGCATAGCAATACTGCTGCCAGGTGCTCTCTGGTTGGGGCATCCCATTCTGTGACTACAACAGCCTCTATTTATTATAACCCTTTGCACTTATTCTAAAAGTAATTTGGCCTGATAAAGACACTTTTGCTTTGTATAGTAGTACTGCTGCCAGGTGCTCTCTGGTTTGGGGCATCCCATTCTGTGACTACAACAGCCTCTATTTACTATAACCCTTTGCACTTATTCTAAAAGTAATTTGGCCTGATAAAGACACTTTTGCTGTGCATAGCAATACTGCTGCCAGGTGCTCTCTGGTTGGGGCATCCCATTCTGTGACTACAACAGCCTCTATTTACTATAACCCTTTGCACTTATTCTAAAAGTAATTTGGCCTGATAAAGACACTTTTGCTTTGCATAGTAGTACTGCTGCCAGGTGCTCTCTGGTTGGGGCATCCCATTCTGTGACTACAACAGCCTCTATTTACTATAACCCTTTGCACTTATTCTAAAAGTAATTTGGCCGGATAAAGACACTTTTGCTGTGCATAGCAGTACTGCTGCCAGGTGCTCTCTGGTTGGGGCATCCCATTCTGTGACTACAACAGCCTCTATTTACTATAACCCTTTGCACTTATTCTAAAAGTAATTTGGCCTGATAAAGACACTTTTGCTGTGCATAGCAGTACTGCTGCCAGGTGCTCTCTGGTTGGGGCATCCCATTCTGTGACTACAACAGCCTCTATTTACTGTAACCATTTGCACTTATTCTAAAAGTAATTTGGCCTGATAAAGACACTTTTGCTGTGCATAGCAGTACTGCTGCCAGGTGCTCTCTGGTTGGGGCATCCCATTCTGTGACTACAACAGCCTCTATTTACTGTAACCATTTGCACTTATTCTAAAAGTAATTTGGCCTGATAAAGACACTTTTGCTGTGCATAGCAGTACTGCTGCCAGGTGCTCTCTGGTTGGGGCATCCCATTCTGTGACTACAACAGCCTCTATTTACTATATAACCCTTTGCACTTATTCTAAAAGTAATTTGGCCTGATAAAGACACTTTTACTTTGCATAGCAGTACTGCTGCCAGGTTCTCTCTGGTTGGGGCATCCCATTCTGTGGCTACAACAGCCTCTATTTACTATAACGGTTTGCACTTATTCTAAAAGTAATTTGGCCTGATAAAGACACTTTTGCTGTGCATAGCAGTACTGCTGCCAGGTGCTCTCTGATTGGGGCATCCCATTCTGTGACTACAACAGCCACTATTTACTATATAACCCTTTGCACTTATTCTAAAAGTAATTTGGCCTGATAAAGACACTTTTGCTTTGCATAGTAGTACTGCTGCCAGGTGCTCTCTGGTTGGGGCATCCCATTCTGTGACTACAAAAGCCTCTATTTACTATAACCCTTTGCACTTATTCTAAAAGTAATTTGGCCTGATAAAGACACTTTTGCTGTGCATAGCAATACTGCTGCCAGGTGCTCTCTGGTTGGGGCATCCCATTCTGTGACTACAACAGCCTCTATTTACTATAACCCTTTGCACTTATTCTAAAAGTAATTTGGCCTGATAAAGACACTTTTGCTTTGCATAGTAGTACTGCTGCCAGGTGCTCTCTGGTTGGGGCATCCCATTCTGTGACTACAACAGCCTCTATTTACTATAACCCTTTGCACTTATTCTAAAAGTAATTTGGCCTGATAAAGACACTTTTGCTGTGCATAGCAGTACTGCTGCCAGGTGCTCTCTGGTTGGGGCATCCCATTCTGTGACTACAACAGCCTCTATTTACTATAACCCTTTGCACTTATTCTAAAAGTAATTTGGCCTGATAAAGACACTTTTGCTGTGCATAGCAGTACTGCTGCCAGGTGCTCTCTGGTTGGGGCATCCCATTCTGTGACTACAACAGCCTCTATTTACTATATAACCCTTTGCACTTATTCTAAAAGTAATTTGGCCTGATAAAGACACTTTTTCTTTGCATAGTAGTACTGCTGCCAGCTGCTCTCTGGTTGGGGCATCCCATTCTGTGACTACAACAGCCTCTATTTATTATAACCCTTTGCACTTATTCTAAAAGTAATTTGGCCTGATAAAGACACTTTTGCTGTGCATAGCAGTACTGCTGCCAGGTGCTCTCTGGTTGGGGCATCCCATTCTGTGACTACAACAGCCTCTATTTACTATATAACCCTTTGCACTTATTCTAAAAGTAATTTGGCCTGATAAAGACACTTTTGCTTTGCATAGCAGTACTGCTGCCAGGTTCTCTCTGGTTGGGGCATCCCATTCTGTGGCTACAACAGCCTCTATTTACTATAACCCTTTGCACTTATTCTAAAAGTAATTTGGCCTGATAAAGACACTTTTGCTGTGCATAGCAGTACTGCTGCCAGGTGCTCTCTGGTTGGGGCATCCCATTCTGTGACTACAACAGCCTCTATTTACTATATAACCCTTTGCACTTATTCTAAAAGTAATTTGGCCTGATAAAGACACTTTTGCTTTGCATAGTAGTACTGCTGCCAGGTGCTCTCTGGTTGGGGCATCCCATTCTGTGACTACAACAGCCTCTATTTACTATAACCCTTTGCACTTATTCTAAAAGTAATTTGGCCTGATAAAGACACTTTTGCTGTGCATAGCAATACTGCTGCCAGGTGCTCTCTGGTTGGGGCATCCCATTCTGTGACTACAACAGCCTCTATTTACTATAACCCTTTGCACTTATTCTAAAAGTAATTTGGCCTGATAAAGACACTTTTGCTTTGCATAGTAGTACTGCTGCCAGGTGCTCTCTGGTTGGGGCATCCCATTCTGTGACTACAACAGCCTCTATTTACTATAACCCTTTGCACTTATTCTAAAAGTAATTTGGCCTGATAAAGACACTTTTGCTGTGCATAGCAGTACTGCTGCCAGGTGCTCTCTGGTTGGGGCATCCCATTCTGTGACTACAACAGCCTCTATTTACTATATAACCCTTTGCACTTATTCTAAAAGTAATTTGGCCTGATAAAGACACTTTTGCTGTGCATAGCAGTACTGCTGCCAGGTGCTCTCTGGTTGGGGCATCCCATTCTGTGACTACAACAGCCTCTATTTACTATAACCCTTTGCACTTATTCTAAAAGTAATTTGGCCTGATAAAGACACTTTTGCTGTGCATAGCAGTACTGCTGCCAGGTGCTCTCTGGTTGGGGCATCCCATTCTGTGACTACAACAGCCTCTATTTACTATATAACCCTTTGCACTTATTCTAAAAGTAATTTGGCCTGATAAAGACACTTTTTCTTTGCATAGTAGTACGGCTGCCAGCTGCTCTCTGGTTGGGGCATCCCATTCTGTGACTACAACAGCCTCTATTTATTATAACCGTTTGCACTTATTCTAAAAGTAATTTGGCCTGATAAAGACACTTTTGCTGTGCATAGCAGTACTGCTGCCAAGTGCTCTCTGGTTGGGGCATCCCATTCTGTGACTACAACAGCCTCTATTTACTATATAACCCTTTGCACTTATTCTAAAAGTAATTTGGCCTGATAAAGACACTTTTGCTGTGCATAGCAATACTGCTGCCAGGTGCTCTCTGGTTGGGGCATCCCATTCTGTGACTACAACAGCCTCTATTTATTATAACCCTTTGCACTTATTCTAAAAGTAATTTGGCCTGATAAAGACACTTTTGCTTTGTATAGTAGTACTGCTGCCAGGTGCTCTCTGGTTGGGGCATCCCATTCTGTGACTACAACAGCCTCTATTTACTATAACCCTTTGCACTTATTCTAAAAGTAATTTGGCCTGATAAAGACACTTTTGCTGTGCATAGCAATACTGCTGCCAGGTGCTCTCTGGTTGGGGCATCCCATTCTGTGACTACAACAGCCTCTATTTACTATAACCCTTTGCACTTATTCTAAAAGTAATTTGGCCTGATAAAGACACTTTTGCTTTGCATAGTAGTACTGCTGCCAGGTGCTCTCTGGTTGGGGCATCCCATTCTGTGACTACAACAGCCTCTATTTACTATAACCCTTTGCACTTATTCTAAAAGTAATTTGGCCTGATAAAGACACCTTTGCTGTGCATAGCAGTACTGCTGCCAGGTGCTCTCTGGTTGGGGCATCCCATTCTGTGACTACAACAGCCTCTATTTACTATAACCCTTTGCACTTATTCTAAAAGTAATTTGGCCTGATAAAGACACTTTTGCTGTGCATAGCAGTACTGCTGCCAGGTGCTCTCTGGTTGGGGCATCCCATTCTGTGACTACAACAGCCTCTATTTACTGTAACCATTTGCACTTATTCTAAAAGTAATTTGGCCTGATAAAGACACTTTTGCTGTGCATAGCAGTACTGCTGCCAGGTGCTCTCTGGTTGGGGCATCCCATTCTGTGACTACAACAGCCTCTATTTACTGTAACCATTTGCACTTATTCTAAAAGTAATTTGGCCTGATAAAGACACTTTTGCTGTGCATAGCAGTACTGCTGCCAGGTGCTCTCTGGTTGGGGCATCCCATTCTGTGACTACAACAGCCTCTATTTACTATATAACCCTTTGCACTTATTCTAAAAGTAATTTGGCCTGATAAAGATACTTTTGCTTTGCATAGCAGTACTGTTGCCAGGTTCTCTCTGGTTGGGGCATCCCATTCTGTGGCTACAACAGCCTCTATTTACTATAACCCTTTGCACTTATTCTAAAAGTAATTTGGCCTGATAAAGACACTTTTGCTGTGCATAGCAGTACTGCTGCCAGGTGCTCTCTGGTTGGGGCATCCCATTCTGTGACTACAACAGCCTCTATTTACTATATAACCCTTTGCACTTATTCTAAAAGTAATTTGGCCTGATAAAAACACTTTTGCTTTGCATAGTAGTACTGCTGCCAGGTGCTCTCTGGTTGGGGCATCCCATTCTGTGACTACAACAGCCTCTATTTACTATAACCCTTTGCACTTATTCTAAAAGTAATTTGGCCTGATAAAGACACTTTTGCTGTGCATAGCAGTACTGCTGCCAGGTGCTCTCTGGTTGGGGCATCCCATTCTGTGACTACAACAGCCTCTATTTACTATATAACCCTTTGCACTTATTCTAAAAGTAATTTGGCCTGATAAAGACACTTTTGCTTTGCATAGTAGTACTGCTGCCAGGTGCTCTCTGGTTGGGGCATCCCATTCTGTGACTACAACAGCCTCTATTTACTATAACCCTTTGCACTTATTCTAAAAGTAATTTGGCCTGATAAAGACACTTTTGCTGTGCATAGCAGTACTGCTGCCAGGTGCTCTCTGGTTGGGGCATCCCATTCTGTGACTACAACAGCCTCTATTTACTATATAACCCTTTGCACTTATTCTAAAAGTAATTTGGCCTGATAAAGACACTTTTGCTTTGCATAGTAGTACTGCTGCCAGGTGCTCTCTGGTTGGGGCATCCCATTCTGTGACTACAACAGCCTCTATTTACTATAACCCTTTGCACTTATTCTAAAAGTAATTTGGCCTGATAAAGACACTTTTGCTGTGCATAGCAGTACTGCTGCCAAGTGCTCTCTGGTTGGGGCATCCCATTCTGTGACTACAACAGCCTCTATTTACTATATAACCCTTTGCACTTATTCTAAAAGTAATTTGGCCTGATAAAGACACTTTTGCTTTGTATAGTAGTACTGCTGCCAGGTGCTCTCTGGTTGGGGCATCCCATTCTGTGACTACAACAGCCTCTATTTACTATATAACCCTTTGCACTTATTCTAAAAGTAATTTGGCCTGATAAAGACACTTTTGCTGTGCATAGCAATACTGCTGCCAGGTGCTCTCTGGTTGGGGCATCCCATTCTGTGACTACAACAGCCTCTATTTACTATAACCCTTTGCACGTATTCTAAAAGTAATTTGGCCTGATAAAGACACTTTTGCTGTGCATAGCAGTACTGCTGCCAGGTGCTCTCTGGTTGGGGCATCCCATTCTGTGACTACAACAGCCTCTATTTACTGTAACCATTTGCACTTATTCTAAAAGTAATTTGGCCTGATAAAGACACTTTTGCTGTGCATAGCAGTACTGCTGCCAGGTGCTCTCTGGTTGGGGCATCCCATTCTGTGACTACAACAGCCTCTATTTACTATATAACCCTTTGCACTTATTCTAAAAGTAATTTGGCCTGATAAAGACACTTTTGCTTTGCATAGCAGTACTGCTGCCAGGTTCTCTCTGGTTGGGGCATCCCATTCTGTGACTACAACAGCCTCTATTTACTATAACCCTTTGCACTTATTCTAAAAGTAATTTGGCCTGATAAAGACACTTTTGCTTTGCATAGTAGTACTGCTGCCAGGTGCTCTCTGGTTGGGGCATCCCATTCTGTGACTACAACAGCCTCTATTTACTATAACCCTTTGCACTTATTCTAAAAGTAATTTGGCCTGATAAAGGCACTTTTGCTGTGCATAGCAGTACTGCTGCCAGGTGCTCTCTGGTTGGGGCATCCCATTCTGTGACTACAACAGCCTCTATTTACTATAACCCTTTGCACTTATTCTAAAAGTAATTTGGCCTGATAAAGACACTTTTGCTGTGCATAGCAGTACTGCTGCCAGGTGCTCTCTGGTTGGGGCATCCCATTCTGTGACTACAACAGCCTCTATTTACTGTAACCATTTGCACTTATTCTAAAAGTAATTTGGCCTGATAAAGACACCTTTGCTGTGCATAGCAGTACTGCTGCCAGGTGCTCTCTGGTTGGGGCATCCCATTCTGTGTCTACAACAGCCTCTATTTACTGTAACCATTTGCACTTATTCTAAAAGTAATTTGGCCTGATAAAGACACTTTTGCTGTGCATAGCAGTACTGCTGCCAGGTGCTCTCTGGTTGGGGCATCCCATTCTGTGACTACAACAGCCTCTATTTACTATATAACCCTTTGCACTTATTCTAAAAGTAATTTGGCCTGATAAAGACACTTTTGCTTTGCATAGCAGTACTGCTGCCAGGTTCTCTCTGGTTGGGGCATCCCATTCTGTGACTACAACAGCCTCTATTTACTATAACCCTTTGCACTTATTCTAAAAGTAATTTGGCCTGATAAAGACACTTTTGCTGTGCATAGCAGTACTGCTGCCAGGTGCTCTCTGGTTGGGGCATCCCATTCTGTGACTACAACAGCCTCTATTTACTATATAACCCTTTGCACTTATTCTAAAAGTAATTTGGCCTGATAAAGACACTTTTGCTTTGCATAGTAGTACTGCTGCCAGGTGCTCTCTGGTTGGGGCATCCCATTCTGTGACTACAACAGCCTCTATTTACTATAACCCTTTGCACTTATTCTAAAAGTAATTTGGCCTGATAAAGACACTTTTGCTGTGCATAGCAGTACTGCTGCCAGGTGCTCTCTGGTTGGGGCATCCCATTCTGTGACTACAACAGCCTCTATTTACTATATAACCCTTTGCACTTATTCTAAAAGTAATTTGGCCTGATAAAGACACTTTTGCTTTGCATAGTAGTACTACTGCCAGGTGCTCTCTGGTTGAGGCATCCCATTCTGTGACTACAACAGCCTCTATTTACTATAACCCTTTGCACTTATGCTAAAAGTAAATTGTCCTGATAAAGACACTTTTGCTGTGCATAGCAGTACTGCTGCCAGGTGCTCTCTGGTTGGGGCATCCCATTCTGTGACTACAACAGCCTCTATTTACTATATAACCCTTTGCACTTATTCTAAAAGTAATTTGGCCTGATAAAGACACTTTTGCTTTGCATAGTAGTACTTCTGCCAGGTTCTCTCTGGTTGGGGCATCCCATTCTGTGACTACAACAGCCTCTATTTACTATAACCCTTTGCACTTATTCTAAAAGTAATTTGGCCTGATAAAGACACTTTTGCTGTGCATAGCAGTACTGCTGCCAGGTGCTCTCTGGTTGGGGCATCCCATTCTGTGACTACAACAGCCTCTATTTACTATATAACCCTTTGCACTTATTCTAAAAGTAATTTGGCCTGATAAAGACACTTTTGCTGTGCATAGCAGTACTGCTGCCAGGTGCTCTCTGGTTGGGGCATCCCATTCTGTGACTACAACAGCCTCTATTTACTATATAACCCTTTGCACTTATTCTAAAAGTAATTTGGCCTGATAAAGACACTTTTGCTTTGCATAGTAGTACTGCTGCCAGGTGCTCTCTGGTTGGGGCATCCCATTCTGTGACTACAACAGCCTCTATTTACTATAACCCTTTGCACTTATTCTAAAAGTAATTTGGCCTGATAAAGACACTTTTGCTGTGCATAGCAGTACTGCTGCCAGGTGCTCTCTGGTTGGGGCATCCCATTCTGTGACTACAACAGCCTCTATTTACTATATAACCCTTTGCACTTATTCTAAAAGTAATTTGGCCTGATAAAGACACTTTTGCTTTGCATAGTAGTACTACTGCCAGGTGCTCTCTGGTTGAGGCATCCCATTCTGTGACTACAACAGCCTCTATTTACTATAACCCTTTGCACTTATGCTAAAAGTAAATTGTCCTGATAAAGACACTTTTGCTGTGCATAGCAGTACTGCTGCCAGGTGCTCTCTGGTTGGGGCATCCCATTCTGTGACTACAACAGCCTCTATTTACTATATAACCCTTTGCACTTATTCTAAAAGTAATTTGGCCTGATAAAGACACTTTTGCTTTGCATAGTAGTACTTCTGCCAGGTTCTCTCTGGTTGGTGCATCCCATTCTGTGACTACAACAGCCTCTATTTACTATAACCCTTTGCACTTATTCTAAAAGTAATTTGGCCTGATAAAGACACTTTTGCTGTGCATAGCAGTACTGCTGCCAGGTGCTCTCTGGTTGGGGCATCCCATTCTGTGACTACAACAGCCTCTATTTACTATATAACCCTTTGCACTTATTCTAAAAGTAATTTGGCCTGATAAAGACACTTTTGCTTTGCATAGTAGTAATGCTGCCAGGTTCTCTCTGGTTGGGGCATCCCATTCTGTGACTACAACAGCCTCTATTTACTATAACCCTTTGCACTTATTCTAAAAGTAATTTGGCCTGATAAAGACACTTTTGCTGTGCATAGCAGTACTGCTGCCAGGTGCTCTCTGGTTGGGGCATCCCATTCTGTGACTACAACAGCCTCTATTTACTATATAACCCTTTGCACTTATTCTAAAAGTAATTTGGCCTGATAAAGACACTTTTGCTTTGCATAGTAGTACTGCTGCCAGGTGCTCTCTGGTTGGGGCATCCCATTCTGTGACTACAACAGCCTCTTTTTACTATAACCCTTTGCACTTATTCTAAAAGTAATTTGGCCTGATAAAAACACTTTTGCTGTGCATAGCAGTACTGCTGCCAGGTGCTCTCTGGTTGGGGCATCCCATTCTGTGACTACAACAGCCTCTATTTACTAAAACCCTTTGCACTTATTCTAAAAGTAATTTGGCCTGATAAAGACACTTTTGCTGTGCATAGCAGTACTGCTGCCAGGTGCTCTTTGGTTGGGGAATCCCATTCTATGACTACAACAGCCTCTATTTACTATATAACCCTTTGCACTTATTCTAAAAGTAATTTGGCCTGATAAAGACACTTTTGCTTTGCATAGTAGTACTGTTGCCAGGTGCTCTCTGGTTGGGGCATCCCATTCTGTGACTACAACAGCCTCTATTTATTATAACCCTTTGCACTTATTCTAAAAGTAATTTGGCCTGATAAAGACACTTTTGCTGTGCATAGCAGTACTGCTGTCAGGTGCTCTCTGGTTGGGGCATCCCATTATGTGACTACAACAGCTTCTATTTACTATAACCCTTTGTACTTATTCTAAAAGTAATTTGGCCTGATAAAGACACTTTTGCTTTGCATAGTAGTACTGCTGCCAGGTGCTCTCTGGTTGGGGCATCCCATTCTGTGACTACAACAGCCTCTATTTACTATAACCCTTTGCACTTATTCTAAAAGTAATTTGGCCTGATAAAGACACTTTTGCTGTGCATAGCAGTACTGCTGCCAGGTGCTCTCTGGTTGGGGCATCCCATTCTGTGACTACAACAGCCTCTATTTACTATAACCCTTTGCACTTATTCTAAAAGTAATTTGGCCTGATAAAGACACTTTTGCTGTGCATAGCAGTACTGCTGCCAGGTGCTCTCTGGTTGGGGCATCCCATTCTGTGACTACAACAGCCTCTATTTACTATAACCCTTTGCACTTATTCTAAAAGTAATTTGGCCTGATAAAGACACTTTTGCTGTGCATAGCAGTACTGCTGCCAGGTGCTCTCTGGTTGGGGCATCCCATTCTGTGACTACAACAGCCTCTATTTACTATATAACCCTTTGCACTTATTCTAAAAGTAATTTGGCCTGATAAAGACACTTTTTCTTTGCATAGTAGTACTGCTGCCAGCTGCTCTCTGGTTGGGGCATCCCATTCTGTGACTACAACAGCCTCTATTTATTATAACCCTTTGCACTTATTCTAAAAGTAATTTGGCCTGATAAAGACACTTTTGCTGTGCATAGCAGTACTGCTGCCAGGTGCTCTCTGGTTGGGGCATCCCATTCTGTGACTACAACAGCCTCTATTTACTATATAACCCTTTGCACTTATTCTAAAAGTAATTTGGCCTGATAAAGACACTTTTGCTTTGCATAGCAGTACTGCTGCCAGGTTCTCTCTGGTTGGGGCATCCCATTCTGTGGCTACAACAGCCTCTATTTACTATAACCCTTTGCACTTATTCTAAAAGTAATTTGGCCTGATAAAGACACTTTTGCTGTGCATAGCAGTACTGCTGCCAGGTGCTCTCTGGTTGGGGCATCCCATTCTGTGACTACAACAGCCTCTATTTACTATATAACCCTTTGCACTTATTCTAAAAGTAATTTGGCCTGATAAAGACACTTTTGCTTTGCATAGTAGTACTGCTGCCAGGTGCTCTCTGGTTGGGGCATCCCATTCTGTGACTACAACAGCCTCTATTTACTATAACCCTTTGCACTTATTCTAAAAGTAATTTGGCCTGATAAAGACACTTTTGCTGTGCATAGCAATACTGCTGCCAGGTGCTCTCTGGTTGGGGCATCCCATTCTGTGACTACAACAGCCTCTATTTACTATAACCCTTTGCACTTATTCTAAAAGTAATTTGGCCTGATAAAGACACTTTTGCTTTGCATAGTAGTACTGCTGCCAGGTGCTCTCTGGTTGGGGCATCCCATTCTGTGACTACAACAGCCTCTATTTACTATAACCCTTTGCACTTATTCTAAAAGTAATTTGGCCGGATAAAGACACTTTTGCTGTGCATAGCAGTACTGCTGCCAGGTGCTCTCTGGTTGGGGCATCCCATTCTGTGACTACAACAGCCTCTATTTACTATAACCCTTTGCACTTATTCTAAAAGTAATTTGGCCTGATAAAGACACTTTTGCTGTGCATAGCAGTACTGCTGCCAGGTGCTCTCTGGTTGGGGCATCCCATTCTGTGACTACAACAGCCTCTATTTACTATATAACCCTTTGCACTTATTCTAAAAGTAATTTGGCCTGATAAAGACACTTTTGCTGTGCATAGCAATACTGCTGCCAGGTGCTCTCTGGTTGGGGCATCCCATTCTGTGACTACAACAGCCTCTATTTATTATAACCCTTTGCACTTATTCTAAAAGTAATTTGGCCTGATAAAGACACTTTTGCTTTGTATAGTAGTACTGCTGCCAGGTGCTCTCTGGTTGGGGCATCCCATTCTGTGACTACAACAGCCTCTATTTACTATAACCCTTTGCACTTATTCTAAAAGTAATTTGGCCTGATAAAGACACTTTTGCTGTGCATAGCAATACTGCTGCCAGGTGCTCTCTGGTTGGGGCATCCCATTCTGTGACTACAACAGCCTCTATTTACTATAACCCTTTGCACTTATTCTAAAAGTAATTTGGCCTGATAAAGACACTTTTGCTGTGCATAGCAGTACTGCTGCCAGGTGCTCTCTGGTTGGGGCATCCCATTCTGTGACTACAACAGCCTCTATTTACTATAACCCTTTGCACTTATTCTAAAAGTAATTTGGCCTGATAAAGACACTTTTGCTGTGCATAGCAGTACTGCTGCCAGGTGCTCTCTGGTTGGGGCATCCCATTCTGTGACTACAACAGCCTCTATTTACTATATAACCCTTTGCACTTATTCTAAAAGTAATTTGGCCTGATAAAGACACTTTTTCTTTGCATAGTAGTACTGCTGCCAGCTGCTCTCTGGTTGGGGCATCCCATTCTGTGACTACAACAGCCTCTATTTATTATAACCCTTTGCACTTATTCTAAAAGTAATTTGGCCTGATAAAGACACTTTTGCTGTGCATAGCAGTACTGCTGCCAGGTGCTCTCTGGTTGGGGCATCCCATTCTGTGACTACAACAGCCTCTATTTACTATATAACCCTTTGCACTTATTCTAAAAGTAATTTGGCCTGATAAAGACACTTTTGCTTTGCATAGCAGTACTGCTGCCAGGTTCTCTCTGGTTGGGGCATCCCATTCTGTGGCTACAACAGCCTCTATTTACTATAACCCTTTGCACTTATTCTAAAAGTAATTTGGCCTGATAAAGACACTTTTGCTGTGCATAGCAGTACTGCTGCCAGGTGCTCTCTGGTTGGGGCATCCCATTCTGTGACTACAACAGCCTCTATTTACTATATAACCCTTTGCACTTATTCTAAAAGTAATTTGGCCTGATAAAGACACTTTTGCTTTGCATAGTAGTACTGCTGCCAGGTGCTCTCTGGTTGGGGCATCCCATTCTGTGACTACAACAGCCTCTATTTACTATAACCCTTTGCACTTATTCTAAAAGTAATTTGGCCTGATAAAGACACTTTTGCTGTGCATAGCAATACTGCTGCCAGGTGCTCTCTGGTTGGGGCATCCCATTCTGTGACTACAACAGCCTCTATTTACTATAACCCTTTGCACTTATTCTAAAAGTAATTTGGCCTGATAAAGACACTTTTGCTTTGCATAGTAGTACTGCTGCCAGGTGCTCTCTGGTTGGGGCATCCCATTCTGTGACTACAACAGCCTCTATTTACTATAACCCTTTGCACTTATTCTAAAAGTAATTTGGCCTGATAAAGACACTTTTGCTGTGCATAGCAGTACTGCTGCCAGGTGCTCTCTGGTTGGGGCATCCCATTCTGTGACTACAACAGCCTCTATTTACTATAACCCTTTGCACTTATTCTAAAAGTAATTTGGCCTGATAAAGACACTTTTGCTGTGCATAGCAGTACTGCTGCCAGGTGCTCTCTGGTTGGGGCATCCCATTCTGTGACTACAACAGCCTCTATTTACTATATAACCCTTTGCACTTATTCTAAAAGTAATTTGGCCTGATAAAGACACTTTTGCTGTGCATAGCAATACTGCTGCCAGGTGCTCTCTGGTTGGGGCATCCCATTCTGTGACTACAACAGCCTCTATTTATTATAACCCTTTGCACTTATTCTAAAAGTAATTTGGCCTGATAAAGACACTTTTGCTTTGTATAGTAGTACTGCTGCCAGGTGCTCTCTGGTTGGGGCATCCCATTCTGTGACTACAACAGCCTCTATTTACTATAACCCTTTGCACTTATTCTAAAAGTAATTTGGCCTGATAAAGACACTTTTGCTGTGCATAGCAATACTGCTGCCAGGTGCTCTCTGGTTGGGGCATCCCATTCTGTGACTACAACAGCCTCTATTTACTATAACCCTTTGCACTTATTCTAAAAGTAATTTGGCCTGATAAAGACACTTTTGCTTTGCATAGTAGTACTGCTGCCAGGTGCTTTCTGGTTGGGGCATCCCATTCTGTGACTACAACAGCCTCTATTTACTATAACCCTTTGCACTTATTCTAAAAGTAATTTGGCCTGATAAAGACACCTTTGCTGTGCATAGCAGTACTGCTGCCAGGTGCTCTCTGGTTGGGGCATCCCATTCTGTGACTACAACAGCCTCTATTTACTATAACCCTTTGCACTTATTCTAAAAGTAATTTGGCCTGATAAAGACACTTTTGCTGTGCATAGCAGTACTGCTGCCAGGTGCTCTCTGGTTGGGGCATCCCATTCTGTGACTACAACAGCCTCTATTTACTGTAACCATTTGCACTTATTCTAAAAGTAATTTGGCCTGATAAAGACACTTTTGCTGTGCATAGCAGTACTGCTGCCAGGTGCTCTCTGGTTGGGGCATCCCATTCTGTGACTACAACAGCCTCTATTTACTGTAACCATTTGCACTTATTCTAAAAGTAATTTGGCCTGATAAAGACACTTTTGCTGTGCATAGCAGTACTGCTGCCAGGTGCTCTCTGGTTGGGGCATCCCATTCTGTGACTACAACAGCCTCTATTTACTATATAACCCTTTGCACTTATTCTAAAAGTAATTTGGCCTGATAAAGATACTTTTGCTTTGCATAGCAGTACTGTTGCCAGGTTCTCTCTGGTTGGGGCATCCCATTCTGTGGATACAACAGCCTCTATTTACTATAACCCTTTGCACTTATTCTAAAAGTAATTTGGCCTGATAAAGACACTTTTGCTGTGCATAGCAGTACTGCTGCCAGGTGCTCTCTGGTTGGGGCATCCCATGCTGTGACTACAACAGCCTCTATTTACTATATAACCCTTTGCACTTATTCTAAAAGTAATTTGGCCTGATAAAGACACCTTTGCTTTGCATAGTAGTACTGCTGCCAGGTGCTCTCTGGTTGGGGCATCCCATTCTGTGACTACAACAGCCTCTATTTACTATAACCCTTTGCACTTATTCTAAAAGTAATTTGGCCTGATAAAGACACTTTTGCTGTGCATAGCAGTACTGCTGCCAGGTGCTCTCTGGTTGGGGCATCCCATTCTGTGACTACAACAGCCTCTATTTACTATATAACCCTTTGCACTTATTCTAAAAGTAATTTGGCCTGTAAAGACACTTTTGCTGTGCATAGCAGTACTGCTGCCAGGTGCTCTCTGGTTGGGGCATCCCATTCTGTGACTACAACAGCCTCTATTTACTATATAACCCTTTGCACTTATTCTAAAAGTAATTTGGCCTGATAAAGATACTTTTGCTTTGCATAGCAGTACTGTTGCCAGGTTCTCTCTGGTTGGGGCATCCCATTCTGTGGCTACAACAGCCTCTATTTACTATAACCCTTTGCACTTATTCTAAAAGTAATTTGGCCTGATAAAGACACTTTTGCTGTGCATAGCAGTACTGCTGCCAGGTGCTCTCTGGTTGGGGCATCCCATTCTGTGACTACAACAGCCTCTATTTACTATATAACCCTTTGCACTTATTCTAAAAGTAATTTGGCCTGATAAAGACACTTTTGCTTTGCATAGTAGTACTGCTGCCAGGTGCTCTCTGGTTGGGGCATCCCATTCTGTGACTACAACAGCCTCTATTTACTATAACCCTTTGCACTTATTCTAAAAGTAATTTGGCCTGATAAAGACAATTTTGCTGTGCATAGCAGTACTGCTGCCAAGTGCTCTCTGGTTGGGGCATCCCATTCTGTGACTACAACAGCCTCTATTTACTATATAACCCTTTGCACTTATTCTAAAAGTAATTTGGCCTGATAAAGACACTTTTGCTTTGTATAGTAGTACTGCTGCCAGGTGCTCTCTGGTTGGGGCATCCCATTCTGTGACTACAACAGCCTCTATTTACTATAACCCTTTGCACTTATTCTAAAAGTAATTTGGCCTGATAAAGACACTTTTGCTGTGCATAGCAATACTGCTGCCAGGTGCTCTCTGGTTGGGGCATCCCATTCTGTGACTACAACAGCCTCTATTTACTATAACCCTTTGCACTTATTCTAAAAGTAATTTGGCCTGATAAAGACACTTTTGCTGTGCATAGCAGTACTGCTGCCAGGTGCTCTCTGGTTGGGGCATCCCATTCTGTGACTACAACAGCCTCTATTTACTGTAACCATTTGCACTTATTCTAAAAGTAATTTGGCCTGATAAAGACACTTTTGCTGTGCATAGCAGTACTGCTGCCAGGTGCTCTCTGGTTGGGGCATCCCATTCTGTGACTACAACAGCCTCTATTTACTATAACCCTTTGCACTTATTCTAAAAGTAATTTGGCCTGATAAAGACACTTTTGCTGTGCATAGCAGTACTGCTGCCAGGTGCTCTCTGGTTGGGGCATCCCATTCTGTGACTACAACAGCCTCTATTTACTATATAACCCTTTGCACTTATTCTAAAAGTAATTTGGCCTGATAAAGACACTTTTTCTTTGCATAGTAGTACGGCTGCCAGCTGCTCTCTGGTTGGGGCATCCCATTCTGTGACTACAACAGCCTCTATTTATTATAACCGTTTGCACTTATTCTAAAAGTAATTTGGCCTGATAAAGACACTTTTGCTGTGCATAGCAGTACTGCTGCCAAGTGCTCTCTGGTTGGGGCATCCCATTCTGTGACTACAACAGCCTCTATTTACTATATAACCCTTTGCACTTATTCTAAAAGTAATTTGGCCTGATAAAGACACTTTTGCTGTGCAAAGCAATACTGCTGCCAGGTGCTCTCTGGTTGGGGCATCCCATTCTGTGACTACAACAGCCTCTATTTATTATAACCCTTTGCACTTATTCTAAAAGTAATTTGGCCTGATAAAGACACTTTTGCTTTGTATAGTAGTACTGCTGCCAGGTGCTCTCTGGTTGGGGCATCCCATTCTGTGACTACAACAGCTTCTATTTACTATAACCCTTTGCACTTATTCTAAAAGTAATTTGGCCTGATAAAGACACTTTTGCTGTGCATAGCAATACTGCTGCCAGGTGCTCTCTGGTTGGGGCATCCCATTCTGTGACTACAACAGCCTCTATTTACTATAACCCTTTGCACTTATTCTAAAAGTAATTTGGCCTGATAAAGACACTTTTGCTTTGCATAGCAGTACTGCTGCCAGGTGCTCTCTGGTTGGGGCATCCCATTCTGTGACTACAACAGCCTCTATTTACTATAACCCTTTGCACTTATTCTAAAAGTAATTTGGCCTGATAAAGACACCTTTGCTGTGCATAGCAGTACTGCTGCCAGGTGCTCTCTGGTTGGGGCATCCCATTCTGTGACTACAACAGCCTCTATTTACTATAACCCTTTGCACTTATTCTAAAAGTAATTTGGCCTGATAAAGACACTTTTGCTGTGCATAGCAGTACTGCTGCCAGGTGCTCTCTGGTTGGGGCATCCCATTCTGTGACTACAACAGCCTCTATTTACTGTAACCATTTGCACTTATTCTAAAAGTAATTTGGCCTGATAAAGACACTTTTGCTGTGCATAGCAGTACTGCTGCCAGGTGCTCTCTGGTTGGGGCATCCCATTCTGTGACTACAACAGCCTCTATTTACTGTAACCATTTGCACTTATTCTAAAAGTAATTTGGCCTGATAAAGACACTTTTGCTGTGCATAGCAGTACTGCTGCCAGGTGCTCTCTGGTTGGGGCATCCCATTCTGTGACTACAACAGCCTCTATTTACTATATAACCCTTTGCACTTATTCTAAAAGTAATTTGGCCTGATAAAGATACTTTTGCTTTGCATAGCAGTACTATTGCCAGGTTCTCTCTGGTTGGGGCATCCCATTCTGTGGCTACAACAGCCTCTATTTACTATAACCCTTTGCACTTATTCTAAAAGTAATTTGGCCTGATAAAGACACTTTTGCTGTGCATAGCAGTACTGCTGCCAGGTGCTCTCTGGTTGGGGCATCCCATTCTGTGACTACAACAGCCTCTATTTACTATATAACCCTTTGCACTTATTCTAAAAGTAATTTGGCCTGATAAAGACACTTTTGCTTTGCATAGTAGTACTGCTGCCAGGTGCTCTCTGGTTGGGGCATCCCATTCTGTGACTACAACAGCCTCTATTTACTATAACCCTTTGCACTTATTCTAAAAGTAATTTGGCCTGATAAAGACACTTTTGCTGTGCATAGCAGTACTGCTGCCAGGTGCTCTCTGGTTGGGGCATCCCATTCTGTGACTACAACAGCCTCTATTTACTATATAACCCTTTGCACTTATTCTAAAAGTAATTTGGCCTGATAAAGACACTTTTGCTGTGCATAGCAGTACTGCTGCCAGGTGCTCTCTGGTTGGGGCATCCCATTCTGTGACTACAACAGCCTCTATTTACTATATAACCCTTTGCACTTATTCTAAAAGTAATTTGGCCTGATAAAGATACTTTTGCTTTGCATAGCAGTACTGTTGCCAGGTTCTCTCTGGTTGGGGCATCCCATTCTGTGGCTACAACAGCCTCTATTTACTATAACCCTTTGCACTTATTCTAAAAGTAATTTGGCCTGATAAAGACACTTTTGCTGTGCATAGCAGTACTGCTGCCAGGTGCTCTCTGGTTGGGGCATCCCATTCTGTGACTACAACAGCCTCTATTTACTATATAACCCTTTGCACTTATTCTAAAAGTAATTTGGCCTGATAAAGACACTTTTGCTTTGCATAGTAGTACTGCTGCCAGGTGCTCTCTGGTTGGGGCATCCCATTCTGTGACTACAACAGCCTCTATTTACTATAACCCTTTGCACTTATTCTAAAAGTAATTTGGCCTGATAAAGACACTTTTGCTGTGCATAGCAGTACTGCTGCCAAGTGCTCTCTGGTTGGGGCATCCCATTCTGTGACTACAACAGCCTCTATTTACTATATAACCCTTTGCACTTATTCTAAAAGTAATTTGGCCTGATAAAGACACTTTTGCTTTGTATAGTAGTACTGCTGCCAGGTGCTCTCTGGTTGGGGCATCCCATTCTGTGACTACAACAGCCTCTATTTACTATAACCCTTTGCACTTATTCTAAAAGTAATTTGGCCTGATAAAGACACTTTTGCTGTGCATAGCAATACTGCTGCCAGGTGCTCTCTGGTTGGGGCATCCCATTCTGTGACTACAACAGCCTCTATTTACTATAACCCTTTGCACTTATTCTAAAAGTAATTTGGCCTGATAAAGACACTTTTGCTGTGCATAGCAGTACTGCTGCCAGGTGCTCTCTGGTTGGGGCATCCCATTCTGTGACTACAACAGCCTCTATTTACTGTAACCATTTGCACTTATTCTAAAAGTAATTTGGCCTGATAAAGACACTTTTGCTGTGCATAGCAGTACTGCTGCCAGGTGCTCTCTGGTTGGGGCATCCCATTCTGTGACTACAACAGCCTCTATTTACTATATAACCCTTTGCACTTATTCTAAAAGTAATTTGGCCTGATAAAGACACTTTTGCTTTGCATAGCAGTACTGCTGCCAGGTTCTCTCTGGTTGGGGCATCCCATTCTGTGACTACAACAGCCTCTATTTACTATAACCCTTTGCACTTATTCTAAAAGTAATTTGGCCTGATAAAGACACTTTTGCTTTGCATAGTAGTACTGCTGCCAGGTGCTCTCTGGTTGGGGCATCCCATTCTGTGACTACAACAGCCTCTATTTACTATAACCCTTTGCACTTATTCTAAAAGTAATTTGGCCTGATAAAGGCACTTTTGCTGTGCATAGCAGTACTGCTGCCAGGTGCTCTCTGGTTGGGGCATCCCATTCTGTGACTACAACAGCCTCTATTTACTATAACCCTTTGCACTTATTCTAAAAGTAATTTGGCCTGATAAAGACACTTTTGCTGTGCATAGCAGTACTGCTGCCAGGTGCTCTCTGGTTGGGGCATCCCATTCTGTGACTACAACAGCCTCTATTTACTGTAACCATTTGCACTTATTCTAAAAGTAATTTGGCCTGATAAAGACACCTTTGCTGTGCATAGCAGTACTGCTGCCAGGTGCTCTCTGGTTGGGGCATCCCATTCTGTGTCTACAACAGCCTCTATTTACTGTAACCATTTGCACTTATTCTAAAAGTAATTTGGCCTGATAAAGACACTTTTGCTGTGCATAGCAGTACTGCTGCCAGGTGCTCTCTGGTTGGGGCATCCCATTCTGTGACTACAACAGCCTCTATTTACTATATAACCCTTTGCACTTATTCTAAAAGTAATTTGGCCTGATAAAGACACTTTTGCTTTGCATAGCAGTACTGCTGCCAGGTTCTCTCTGGTTGGGGCATCCCATTCTGTGACTACAACAGCCTCTATTTACTATAACCCTTTGCACTTATTCTAAAAGTAATTTGGCCTGATAAAGATACTTTTGCTGTGCATAGCAGTACTGCTGCCAGGTGCTCTCTGGTTGGGGCATCCCATTCTGTGACTACAACAGCCTCTATTTACTATATAACCCTTTGCACTCATTCTAAAAGTAATTTGGCCTGATAAAGACACTTTTGCTTTGCATAGTAGTACTGCTGCCAGGTGCTCTCTGGTTGGGGCATCCCATTCTGTGACTACAACAGCCTCTATTTACTATAACCCTTTGCACTTATTCTAAAAGTAATTTGGCCTGATAAAGACACTTTTGCTTTGCATAGCAGTACTGCTGCCAGGTGCTCTCTGGTTGGGGCATCCCATTCTGTGACTACAACAGCCTCTATTTACTATAACCCTTTGCACTTATTCTAAAAGTAATTTGGCCTGATAAAGACACCTTTGCTGTGCATAGCAGTACTGCTGCCAGGTGCTCTCTGGTTGGGGCATCCCATTCTGTGACTACAACAGCCTCTATTTACTATAACCCTTTGCACTTATTCTAAAAGTAATTTGGCCTGATAAAGACACTTTTGCTGTGCATAGCAGTACTGCTGCCAGGTGCTCTCTGGTTGGGGCATCCCATTCTGTGACTACAACAGCCTCTATTTACTGTAACCATTTGCACTTATTCTAAAAGTAATTTGGCCTGATAAAGACACTTTTGCTGTGCATAGCAGTACTGCTGCCAGGTGCTCTCTGGTTGGGGCATCCCATTCTGTGACTACAACAGCCTCTATTTACTGTAACCATTTGCACTTATTCTAAAAGTAATTTGGCCTGATAAAGACACTTTTGCTGTGCATAGCAGTACTGCTGCCAGGTGCTCTCTGGTTGGGGCATCCCATTCTGTGACTACAACAGCCTCTATTTACTATATAACCCTTTGCACTTATTCTAAAAGTAATTTGGCCTGATAAAGATACTTTTGCTTTGCATAGCAGTACTATTGCCAGGTTCTCTCTGGTTGGGGCATCCCATTCTGTGGCTACAACAGCCTCTATTTACTATAACCCTTTGCACTTATTCTAAAAGTAATTTGGCCTGATAAAGACACTTTTGCTGTGCATAGCAGTACTGCTGCCAGGTGCTCTCTGGTTGGGGCATCCCATTCTGTGACTACAACAGCCTCTATTTACTATATAACCCTTTGCACTTATTCTAAAAGTAATTTGGCCTGATAAAGACACTTTTGCTTTGCATAGTAGTACTGCTGCCAGGTGCTCTCTGGTTGGGGCATCCCATTCTGTGACTACAACAGCCTCTATTTACTATAACCCTTTGCACTTATTCTAAAAGTAATTTGGCCTGATAAAGACACTTTTGCTGTGCATAGCAGTACTGCTGCCAGGTGCTCTCTGGTTGGGGCATCCCATTCTGTGACTACAACAGCCTCTATTTACTATATAACCCTTTGCACTTATTCTAAAAGTAATTTGGCCTGATAAAGACACTTTTGCTTTGCATAGTAGTACTGCTGCCAGGTGCTCTCTGGTTGGGGCATCCCATTCTGTGACTACAACAGCCTCTATTTACTATAACCCTTTGCACTTATTCTAAAAGTAATTTGGCCTGATAAAGACACTTTTGCTGTGCATAGCAGTACTGCTGCCAGGTGCTCTCTGGTTGGGGCATCCCATTCTGTGACTACAACAGCCTCTATTTACTATATAACCCTTTGCACTTATTCTAAAAGTAATTTGGCCTGATAAAGACACTTTTGCTGTGCATAGCAGTACTGCTGCCAGGTGCTCTCTGGTTGGGGCATCCCATTCTGTGACTACAACAGCCTCTATTTACTATATAACCCTTTGCACTTATTCTAAAAGTAATTTGGCCTGATAAAGATACTTTTGCTTTGCATAGCAGTACTGTTGCCAGGTTCTCTCTGGTTGGGGCATCCCATTCTGTGGCTACAACAGCCTCTATTTACTATAACCCTTTGCACTTATTCTAAAAGTAATTTGGCCTGATAAAGACACTTTTGCTGTGCATAGCAGTACTGCTGCCAGGTGCTCTCTGGTTGGGGCATCCCATTCTGTGACTACAACAGCCTCTATTTACTATATAACCCTTTGCACTTATTCTAAAAGTAATTTGGCCTGATAAAGACACTTTTGCTTTGCATAGTAGTACTGCTGCCAGGTGCTCTCTGGTTGGGGCATCCCATTCTGTGACTACAACAGCCTCTATTTACTATAACCCTTTGCACTTATTCTAAAAGTAATTTGGCCTGATAAAGACACTTTTGCTGTGCATAGCAGTACTGCTGCCAAGTGCTCTCTGGTTGGGGCATCCCATTCTGTGACTACAACAGCCTCTATTTACTATATAACCCTTTGCACTTATTCTAAAAGTAATTTGGCCTGATAAAGACACTTTTGCTTTGTATAGTAGTACTGCTGCCAGGTGCTCTCTGGTTGGGGCATCCCATTCTGTGACTACAACAGCCTCTATTTACTATAACCCTTTGCACTTATTCTAAAAGTAATTTGGCCTGATAAAGACACTTTTGCTGTGCATAGCAATACTGCTGCCAGGTGCTCTCTGGTTGGGGCATCCCATTCTGTGACTACAACAGCCTCTATTTACTATAACCCTTTGCACTTATTCTAAAAGTAATTTGGCCTGATAAAGACACTTTTGCTGTGCATAGCAGTACTGCTGCCAGGTGCTCTCTGGTTGGGGCATCCCATTCTGTGACTACAACAGCCTCTATTTACTGTAACCATTTGCACTTATTCTAAAAGTAATTTGGCCTGATAAAGACACTTTTGCTGTGCATAGCAGTACTGCTGCCAGGTGCTCTCTGGTTGGGGCATCCCATTCTGTGACTACAACAGCCTCTATTTACTATATAACCCTTTGCACTTATTCTAAAAGTAATTTGGCCTGATAAAGACACTTTTGCTTTGCATAGCAGTACTGCTGCCAGGTTCTCTCTGGTTGGGGCATCCCATTCTGTGACTACAACAGCCTCTATTTACTATAACCCTTTGCACTTATTCTAAAAGTAATTTGGCCTGATAAAGACACTTTTGCTTTGCATAGTAGTACTGCTGCCAGGTGCTCTCTGGTTGGGGCATCCCATTCTGTGACTACAACAGCCTCTATTTACTATAACCCTTTGCACTTATTCTAAAAGTAATTTGGCCTGATAAAGGCACTTTTGCTGTGCATAGCAGTACTGCTGCCAGGTGCTCTCTGGTTGGGGCATCCCATTCTGTGACTACAACAGCCTCTATTTACTATAACCCTTTGCACTTATTCTAAAAGTAATTTGGCCTGATAAAGACACTTTTGCTGTGCATAGCAGTACTGCTGCCAGGTGCTCTCTGGTTGGGGCATCCCATTCTGTGACTACAACAGCCTCTATTTACTGTAACCATTTGCACTTATTCTAAAAGTAATTTGGCCTGATAAAGACACCTTTGCTGTGCATAGCAGTACTGCTGCCAGGTGCTCTCTGGTTGGGGCATCCCATTCTGTGTCTACAACAGCCTCTATTTACTGTAACCATTTGCACTTATTCTAAAAGTAATTTGGCCTGATAAAGACACTTTTGCTGTGCATAGCAGTACTGCTGCCAGGTGCTCTCTGGTTGGGGCATCCCATTCTGTGACTACAACAGCCTCTATTTACTATATAACCCTTTGCACTTATTCTAAAAGTAATTTGGCCTGATAAAGACACTTTTGCTTTGCATAGCAGTACTGCTGCCAGGTTCTCTCTGGTTGGGGCATCCCATTCTGTGACTACAACAGCCTCTATTTACTATAACCCTTTGCACTTATTCTAAAAGTAATTTGGCCTGATAAAGATACTTTTGCTGTGCATAGCAGTACTGCTGCCAGGTGCTCTCTGGTTGGGGCATCCCATTCTGTGACTACAACAGCCTCTATTTACTATATAACCCTTTGCACTCATTCTAAAAGTAATTTGGCCTGATAAAGACACTTTTGCTTTGCATAGTAGTACTGCTGCCAGGTGCTCTCTGGTTGGGGCATCCCATTCTGTGACTACAACAGCCTCTATTTACTATAACCCTTTGCACTTATTCTAAAAGTAATTTGGCCTGATAAAGACACTTTTGCTGTGCATAGCAGTACTGCTGCCAGGTGCTCTCTGGTTGGGGCATCCCATTCTGTGACTACAACAGCCTCTATTTACTATATAACCCTTTGCACTTATTCTAAAAGTAATTTGGCCTGATAAAGACACTTTTGCTTTGCATAGTAGTACTACTGCCAGGTGCTCTCTGGTTGAGGCATCCCATTCTGTGACTACAACAGCCTCTATTTACTATAACCCTTTGCACTTATGCTAAAAGTAAATTGTCCTGATAAAGACACTTTTGCTGTGCATAGCAGTACTGCTGCCAGGTGCTCTCTGGTTGGGGCATCCCATTCTGTGACTACAACAGCCTCTATTTACTATATAACCCTTTGCACTTATTCTAAAAGTAATTTGGCCTGATAAAGACACTTTTGCTTTGCATAGTAGTACTTCTGCCAGGTTCTCTCTGGTTGGGGCATCCCATTCTGTGACTACAACAGCCTCTATTTACTATAACCCTTTGCACTTATTCTAAAAGTAATTTGGCCTGATAAAGACACTTTTGCTGTGCATAGCAGTACTGCTGCCAGGTGCTCTCTGGTTGGGGCATCCCATTCTGTGACTACAACAGCCTCTATTTACTATATAACCCTTTGCACTTATTCTAAAAGTAATTTGGCCTGATAAAGACACTTTTGCTTTGCATAGTAGTAATGCTGCCAGGTTCTCTCTGGTTGGGGCATCCCATTCTGTGACTACAACAGCCTCTATTTACTATAACCCTTTGCACTTATTCTAAAAGTAATTTGGCCTGATAAAGACACTTTTGCTGTGCATAGCAGTACTGCTGCCAGGTGCTCTCTGGTTGGGGCATCCCATTCTGTGACTACAACAGCCTCTATTTACTATATAACCCTTTGCACTTATTCTAAAAGTAATTTGGCCTGATAAAGACACTTTTGCTTTGCATAGTAGTACTGCTGCCAGGTGCTCTCTGGTTGGGGCATCCCATTCTGTGACTACAACAGCCTCTTTTTACTATAACCCTTTGCACTTATTCTAAAAGTAATTTGGCCTGATAAAAACACTTTTGCTGTGCATAGCAGTACTGCTGCCAGGTGCTCTCTGGTTGGGGCATCCCATTCTGTGACTACAACAGCCTCTATTTACTAAAACCCTTTGCACTTATTCTAAAAGTAATTTGGCCTGATAAAGACACTTTTGCTGTGCATAGCAGTACTGCTGCCAGGTGCTCTTTGGTTGGGGAATCCCATTCTATGACTACAACAGCCTCTATTTACTATATAACCCTTTGCACTTATTCTAAAAGTAATTTGGCCTGATAAAGACACTTTTGCTTTGCATAGTAGTACTGTTGCCAGGTGCTCTCTGGTTGGGGCATCCCATTCTGTGACTACAACAGCCTCTATTTATTATAACCCTTTGCACTTATTCTAAAAGTAATTTGGCCTGATAAAGACACTTTTGCTGTGCATAGCAGTACTGCTGTCAGGTGCTCTCTGGTTGGGGCATCCCATGATGTGACTACAACAGCTTCTATTTACTATAACCCTTTGTACTTATTCTAAAAGTAATTTGGCCTGATAAAGACACTTTTGCTGTGCATAGCAGTACTGCTGCCAGGTGCTCTCTGTTTGGGGCATCCCATTCTGTGACTACAACAGTTTCTATTTACTATAACCCTTTGCACTTATTCTAAAAGTAATTTGGCCTGATAAAGACACTTTTGCTGTGCATAGCAGTACTGCTGCCAGGTGCTCTCTGGTTGGGGCATCCCATTCTGTGACTACAACAGCCTCTATTTACTACAACCCTTTGCACTTATTCTAAAAGTAATTTGGCCTGATAAAGACACTTTTGCTGTGCATAGCAGTACTGCTGCCAGGTGCTCTCTGGTTGGGGCATCCCATTCTGTGACTACAACAGCCTCTATTTACTATATAACCCTTTGCACTTATTCTAAAAGTAATTTGGCCTGATAAAGACACTTTTGCTTTGCATAGTAGTACTGCTGCCAGGTGCTCTCTGGTTGGGGCATCCCATTCTGTGACTACAACAGCCTCTATTTATTATAACCCTTTGCACTTATTCTAAAAGTAATCTGGCCTGATAAAGACACTTTTGCTGTGCATAGCAGTACTGCTGCCAGGTGCTCTCTGGTTGGGGCATCCCATTCTGTGACTACAACAGCCTCTATTTACTATAACCCTTTGCACTTATTCTAAAAGTAATTTGGCCTGATAAAGACACTTTTGCTGTGCATAGCAGTACTGCTGCCAGGTGCTCTCTGGTTGGGGCATCCCATTCTGTGACTACAACAGCCTCTATTTACTATATAACCCTTTGCACTTATTCTAAAAGTAATTTGGCCTGATAAAGACACTTTTGCTGTGCATAGCAGTACTGCTGCCAGGTGCTTTCTGGTTGGGGCATCCCATTCTGTGACTACAACAGCCTCTATTTACTATAACCCTTTGCACTTATTCTAAAAGTAATTTGGCCTGATAAAGACACTTTTACTGTGCATAGCAGTACTGCTGCCAGGTGCTCTCTGGTTGGGGCATCCCATTCTGTGACTACAACAGCCTCTATTTACTATATAACCCTTTGCACTTATTCTAAAAGTAATTTGGCCTGATAAAGACACTTTTGCTTTGTATAGTAGTACTGCTGCCAGGTGCTTTCTGGTTGGGGCATCCCATTCTGTGACTACAACAGCCTCTATTTACTATAACCCTTTGCACTTATTCTAAAAGTAATTTGGCCTGATAAAGACACTTTTGCTGTGCATAGCAGTACTGCTGCCAGGTGCTCTCTGGTTGGGGCATCCCATTCTGTGACTACAACAGCCTCTATTTACTATAACCCTTTGCACTTATTCTAAAAGTAATTTGGCCTGATAAAGACACTTTTGCTGTGCATAGTAGTACTGCTGCCAGGTGCTCTCTGGTTGGGGCATCCCATTCTGTGACTACAACAGCCTCTATTTACTATAACCCTTTGCACCTATTCTAAAAGTAATTTGGCCTGATAAAGACACTTTTGCTGTGCATAGCAGTACTGCTGCCAGGTGCTCTCTGGTTGGGGCATCCCATTCTGTGACTACAACAGCCTCTATTTACTATATAACCCTTTGCACTTATTCTAAAAGTAATTTGGCCTGATAAAGATACTTTTGCTTTGCATAGTAGTACTGCTGCCAGGTGCTCTCTGGTTGGGGCATCCCATTCTGTGACTACAACAGCCTCTATTTACTATAACCTTTTGCACTTATTCTAAAAGTAATTTGGCCTGATAAAGACACTTTTGCTGTGCATAGCAGTACTGCTGCCAGGTGCTCTCTGGTTGGGGCATCCCATTCTGTGATTACAACAGCCTCTATTTACTATAACCCTTTGCACTTATTCTAAAAGTAATTTGGCCTGATAAAGACACTTTTGCTGTGCATAGCAATACTGCTGCCAGGTGCTCTCTTGTTGGGGCATCCCATTCTGTGACTACAACAGTCTCTTTTTACTATAACCCTTTGCACTTATTCTAAAAGTAATTTGGCCTGATAAAAACACTTTTGCTGTGCATAGCAGTACTGCTGCCAGGTGCTCTCTGGTTGGGGCATCCCATTCTGTGACTACAACAGCCTCTATTTACTATATAACCCTTTGCACTTATTCTAAAAGTAATTTGGCCTGATAAAGACACTTTTGCTTTGCATAGTAGTACTGCTGCCAGGTGCTCTCTGGTTGGGGCATCCCATTCTGTGACTACAACAGCCTCTATTTACTATAACCCTTTGCACTTATTCTAAAAGTAATTTGGCCTGATAAAGACACTTTTGCTGTGCATAGCAGTACTGCTGCCAAGTGCTCTCTGGTTGGGGCATCCCATTCTGTGACTACAACAGCCTCTATTTACTATATAACCCTTTGCACTTATTCTAAAAGTAATTTGGCCTGATAAAGACACTTTTGCTTTGTATAGTAGTACTGCTGCCAGGTGCTCTCTGGTTGGGGCATCCCATTCTGTGACTACAACAGCCTCTATTTACTATAACCCTTTGCACTTATTCTAAAAGTAATTTGGCCTGATAAAGACACTTTTGCTGTGCATAGCAATACTGCTGCCAGGTGCTCTCTGGTTGGGGCATCCCATTCTGTGACTACAACAGCCTCTATTTACTATAACCCTTTGCACTTATTCTAAAAGTAATTTGGCCTGATAAAGACACTTTTGCTGTGCATAGCAGTACTGCTGCCAGGTGCTCTCTGGTTGGGGCATCCCATTCTGTGACTACAACAGCCTCTATTTACTGTAACCATTTGCACTTATTCTAAAAGTAATTTGGCCTGATAAAGACACTTTTGCTGTGCATAGCAGTACTGCTGCCAGGTGCTCTCTGGTTGGGGCATCCCATTCTGTGACTACAACAGCCTCTATTTACTATATAACCCTTTGCACTTATTCTAAAAGTAATTTGGCCTGATAAAGACACTTTTGCTTTGCATAGCAGTACTGCTGCCAGGTTCTCTCTGGTTGGGGCATCCCATTCTGTGACTACAACAGCCTCTATTTACTATAACCCTTTGCACTTATTCTAAAAGCAATTTGGCCTGATAAAGACACTTTTGCTTTGCATAGTAGTACTGCTGCCAGGTGCTCTCTGGTTGGGGCATCCCATTCTGTGACTACAACAGCCTCTATTTACTATAACCCTTTGCACTTATTCTAAAAGTAATTTGGCCTGATAAAGGCACTTTTGCTGTGCATAGCAGTACTGCTGCCAGGTGCTCTCTGGTTGGGGCATCCCATTCTGTGACTACAACAGCCTCTATTTACTATAACCCTTTGCACTTATTCTAAAAGTAATTTGGCCTGATAAAGACACTTTTGCTGTGCATAGCAGTACTGCTGCCAGGTGCTCTCTGGTTGGGGCATCCCATTCTGTGACTACAACAGCCTCTATTTACTGTAACCATTTGCACTTATTCTAAAAGTAATTTGGCCTGATAAAGACACCTTTGCTGTGCATAGCAGTACTGCTGCCAGGTGCTCTCTGGTTGGGGCATCCCATTCTGTGTCTACAACAGCCTCTATTTACTGTAACCATTTGCACTTATTCTAAAAGTAATTTGGCCTGATAAAGACACTTTTGCTGTGCATAGCAGTACTGCTGCCAGGTGCTCTCTGGTTGGGGCATCCCATTCTGTGACTACAACAGCCTCTATTTACTATATAACCCTTTGCACTTATTCTAAAAGTAATTTGGCCTGATAAAGACACTTTTGCTTTGCATAGCAGTACTGCTGCCAGGTTCTCTCTGGTTGGGGCATCCCATTCTGTGACTACAACAGCCTCTATTTACTATAACCCTTTGCACTTATTCTAAAAGTAATTTGGCCTGATAAAGATACTTTTGCTGTGCATAGCAGTACTGCTGCCAGGTGCTCTCTGGTTGGGGCATCCCATTCTGTGACTACAACAGCCTCTATTTACTATATAACCCTTTGCACTCATTCTAAAAGTAATTTGGCCTGATAAAGACACTTTTGCTTTGCATAGTAGTACTGCTGCCAGGTGCTCTCTGGTTGGGGCATCCCATTCTGTGACTACAACAGCCTCTATTTACTATAACCCTTTGCACTTATTCTAAAAGTAATTTGGCCTGATAAAGACACTTTTGCTGTGCATAGCAGTACTGCTGCCAGGTGCTCTCTGGTTGGGGCATCCCATTCTGTGACTACAACAGCCTCTATTTACTATATAACCCTTTGCACTTATTCTAAAAGTAATTTGGCCTGATAAAGACACTTTTGCTTTGCATAGTAGTACTACTGCCAGGTGCTCTCTGGTTGAGGCATCCCATTCTGTGACTACAACAGCCTCTATTTACTATAACCCTTTGCACTTATGCTAAAAGTAAATTGTCCTGATAAAGACACTTTTGCTGTGCATAGCAGTACTGCTGCCAGGTGCTCTCTGGTTGGGGCATCCCATTCTGTGACTACAACAGCCTCTATTTACTATATAACCCTTTGCACTTATTCTAAAAGTAATTTGGCCTGATAAAGACACTTTTGCTTTGCATAGTAGTACTTCTGCCAGGTTCTCTCTGGTTGGGGCATCCCATTCTGTGACTACAACAGCCTCTATTTACTATAACCCTTTGCACTTATTCTAAAAGTAATTTGGCCTGATAAAGACACTTTTGCTGTGCATAGCAGTACTGCTGCCAGGTGCTCTCTGGTTGGGGCATCCCATTCTGTGACTACAACAGCCTCTATTTACTATATAACCCTTTGCACTTATTCTAAAAGTAATTTGGCCTGATAAAGACACTTTTGCTTTGCATAGTAGTAATGCTGCCAGGTTCTCTCTGGTTGGGGCATCCCATTCTGTGACTACAACAGCCTCTATTTACTATAACCCTTTGCACTTATTCTAAAAGTAATTTGGCCTGATAAAGACACTTTTGCTGTGCATAGCAGTACTGCTGCCAGGTGCTCTCTGGTTGGGGCATCCCATTCTGTGACTACAACAGCCTCTATTTACTATATAACCCTTTGCACTTATTCTAAAAGTAATTTGGCCTGATAAAGACACTTTTGCTTTGCATAGTAGTACTGCTGCCAGGTGCTCTCTGGTTGGGGCATCCCATTCTGTGACTACAACAGCCTCTTTTTACTATAACCCTTTGCACTTATTCTAAAAGTAATTTGGCCTGATAAAAACACTTTTGCTGTGCATAGCAGTACTGCTGCCAGGTGCTCTCTGGTTGGGGCATCCCATTCTGTGACTACAACAGCCTCTATTTACTAAAACCCTTTGCACTTATTCTAAAAGTAATTTGGCCTGATAAAGACACTTTTGCTGTGCATAGCAGTACTGCT
This sequence comes from Gastrophryne carolinensis, assembly GCA_027917425.1. NCBI lineage: Eukaryota > Metazoa > Chordata > Amphibia > Anura > Microhylidae > Gastrophryne > Gastrophryne carolinensis. The sequence goes on from CM051238.1 coordinate 122,284,906, forward strand.
GCCAGGTGCTCTTTGGTTGGGGAATCCCATTCTATGACTACAACAGCCTCTATTTACTATATAACCCTTTGCACTTATTCTAAAAGTAATTTGGCCTGATAAAGACACTTTTGCTTTGCATAGTAGTACTGTTGCCAGGTGCTCTCTGGTTGGGGCATCCCATTCTGTGACTACAACAGCCTCTATTTATTATAACCCTTTGCACTTATTCTAAAAGTAATTTGGCCTGATAAAGACACTTTTGCTGTGCATAGCAGTACTGCTGTCAGGTGCTCTCTGTTTGGGGCATCCCATGATGTGACTACAACAGCTTCTATTTACTATAACCCTTTGTACTTATTCTAAAAGTAATTTGGCCTGATAAAGACACTTTTGCTGTGCATAGCAGTACTGCTGCCAGGTGCTCTCTGTTTGGGGCATCCCATTCTGTGACTACAACAGTTTCTATTTACTATAACCCTTTGCACTTATTCTAAAAGTAATTTGGCCTGATAAAGACACTTTTGCTGTGCATAGCAGTACTGCTGCCAGGTGCTCTCTGGTTGGGGCATCCCATTCTGTGACTACAACAGCCTCTATTTACTACAACCCTTTGCACTTATTCTAAAAGTAATTTGGCCTGATAAAGACACTTTTGCTGTGCATAGCAGTACTGCTGCCAGGTGCTCTCTGGTTGGGGCATCCCATTCTGTGACTACAACAGCCTCTATTTACTATATAACCCTTTGCACTTATTCTAAAAGTAATTTGGCCTGATAAAGACACTTTTGCTTTGCATAGTAGTACTGCTGCCAGGTGCTCTCTGGTTGGGGCATCCCATTCTGTGACTACAACAGCCTCTATTTATTATAACCCTTTGCACTTATTCTAAAAGTAATCTGGCCTGATAAAGACACTTTTGCTGTGCATAGCAGTACTGCTGCCAGGTGCTCTCTGGTTGGGGCATCCCATTCTGTGACTACAACAGCCTCTATTTACTATAACCCTTTGCACTTATTCTAAAAGTAATTTGGCCTGATAAAGACACTTTTGCTGTGCATAGCAGTACTGCTGCCAGGTGCTCTCTGGTTGGGGCATCCCATTCTGTGACTACAACAGCCTCTATTTACTATATAACCCTTTGCACTTATTCTAAAAGTAATTTGGCCTGATAAAGACACTTTTGCTGTGCATAGCAGTACTGCTGCCAGGTGCTTTCTGGTTGGGGCATCCCATTCTGTGACTACAACAGCCTCTATTTACTATAACCCTTTGCACTTATTCTAAAAGTAATTTGGCCTGATAAAGACACTTTTACTGTGCATAGCAGTACTGCTGCCAGGTGCTCTCTGGTTGGGGCATCCCATTCTGTGACTACAACAGCCTCTATTTACTATATAACCCTTTGCACTTATTCTAAAAGTAATTTGGCCTGATAAAGACACTTTTGCTTTGTATAGTAGTACTGCTGCCAGGTGCTTTCTGGTTGGGGCATCCCATTCTGTGACTACAACAGCCTCTATTTACTATAACCCTTTGCACTTATTCTAAAAGTAATTTGGCCTGATAAAGACACTTTTGCTGTGCATAGCAGTACTGCTGCCAGGTGCTCTCTGGTTGGGGCATCCCATTCTGTGACTACAACAGCCTCTATTTACTATAACCCTTTGCACTTATTCTAAAAGTAATTTGGCCTGATAAAGACACTTTTGCTGTGCATAGTAGTACTGCTGCCAGGTGCTCTCTGGTTGGGGCATCCCATTCTGTGACTACAACAGCCTCTATTTACTATAACCCTTTGCACCTATTCTAAAAGTAATTTGGCCTGATAAAGACACTTTTGCTGTGCATAGCAGTACTGCTGCCAGGTGCTCTCTGGTTGGGGCATCCCATTCTGTGACTACAACAGCCTCTATTTACTATATAACCCTTTGCACTTATTCTAAAAGTAATTTGGCCTGATAAAGATACTTTTGCTTTGCATAGTAGTACTGCTGCCAGGTGCTCTCTGGTTGGGGCATCCCATTCTGTGACTACAACAGCCTCTATTTACTATAACCTTTTGCACTTATTCTAAAAGTAATTTGGCCTGATAAAGACACTTTTGCTGTGCATAGCAGTACTGCTGCCAGGTGCTCTCTGGTTGGGGCATCCCATTCTGTGATTACAACAGCCTCTATTTACTATAACCCTTTGCACTTATTCTAAAAGTAATTTGGCCTGATAAAGACACTTTTGCTGTGCATAGCAATACTGCTGCCAGGTGCTCTCTTGTTGGGGCATCCCATTCTGTGACTACAACAGTCTCTTTTTACTATAACCCTTTGCACTTATTCTAAAAGTAATTTGGCCTGATAAAAACACTTTTGCTGTGCATAGCAGTACTGCTGCCAGGTGCTCTCTGGTTGGGGCATCCCATTCTGTGACTACAACAGCCTCTATTTACTAAAACCCTTTGCACTTATTCTAAAAGTAATTTGGCCTGATAAAGACACTTTTGCTGTGCATAGCAGTACTGCTGCCAGGTGCTCTTTGGTTGGGGCATCCCATTCTATGACTACAACAGCCTCTATTTACTATATAACCCTTTGCACTTATTCTAAAAGTAATTTTGCCTGATAAAGACACTTTTGCTTTGCATAGTAGTACTGTTGCCAGGTGCTCTCTGGTTGGGGCATCCCATTCTGTGACTACAACAGCCTCTATTTACTATAACCCTTTGCACTTATTCTAAAAGTAATTTGTCCTGATAAAGACACTTTTGCTGTGCATAGCAGTACTGCTGCCAGGTGCTCTCTGGTTGGGGCACCCCATTCTGTGACTACAACAGCCTCTATTTACTATATAACCCTTTGCACTTATTCTAAAAGTAATTTGGCCTGATAAAGACACTTTTGCTGTGCATAGCAGTACTGCTGCCAGGTGCTCTCTGGTTGGGGCATCCCATTCTGTGACTACAACAGCCTCTATTTACTATATAACCCTTTGCACTTATTCTAAAAGTAATTTTGCCTGATAAAGACACTTTTGCTTTGCATAGTAGTACTGTTGCCAGGTGCTCTCTGGTTGGGGCATCCCATTCTGTGACTACAACAGCCTCTATTTACTATAACCCTTTGCACTTATTCTAAAAGTAATTTGGCCTGATAAATACACTTTTGCTGTGCATAGCAGTACTGCTGCCAGGTGCTCTCTGGTTGGGGCATCCCATTCTGTGACTACAACAGCTTCTATTTACTATAACCCTTTGCACTTATTCTAAAAGTAATTTGGCCTGATAAAGACACTTTTGCTGTGCATAGCAGTACTGCTGCCAGGTGCTCTCTGGTTGGGGCATCCCATTCTGTGACTACAACAGCCTCTATTTACTATATAACCCTTTGCACTTATTCTAAAAGTAATTTGGCCTGATAAAGACACTTTTGCTGTGCATAGCAGTACTGCTGCCAGGTGCTCTCTGGTTGGGGCATCCCATTCTGTGACTACAACAGCCTCTATTTACTATATAACCCTTTGCACTTATTCTAAAAGTAATTTGGCCTGATATAGACACTTTTGCTGTGCATAGTAGTACTGCTGCCAGGTGCTCTCTGGTTGGGGCATCCCATTCTGTGACTACAACAGCCTCTATTTATTATAACCCTTTGCACTTATTCAAAAAGTAATTTGACCTGATAAATACACTTTTGCTGTGCACAGTAGTACTGCTGCCAGGTGCTCTCTGGTTGGGGCATCCCATTCTGTGACTACAACAGCCTCTATTTATTATAACCCTTTGCACTTATTCTAAAAGTAATTTGGCCTGATAAAGACACTTTTGCTTTGCATAGCAGTACTGCTGCCAGGTGCTCTCTGGTTGGGGCATCCCATTCTGTGACTACAACAGCCTCTATTTACTATATAACCCTTTGCACTTATTCTAAAAGTAATTTGGCCTGATAAAGACACTTTTACTTTGCATAGCAGTACTGCTGCCAGGTGCTCTCTGGTTGGGGCACCCCATTCTGTGACTACAACAGCCTCTATTTACTATATAACCCTTTGCACTTATTCTAAAAGTAATTTGGCCTGATAAAGACACTTTTGCTGTGCATAGCAGTACTGCTGCCAGGTGCTCTCTGGTTGGGGCATCCCATTCTGTGACTACAACAGCCTCTATTTACTATATAACCCTTTGCACTTATTCTAAAAGTAATTTGGCCTGATAAAGACACTTTTGCTTTGCATAGTAGTACTGCTGCCAGGTTCTCTCTGGTTGGGGCATCCCATTCTGTGACTACAACAGCCTCTATTTACTATAACCCTTTGCACTTATTCTAAAAGTAATTTGGCCTGATAAAGACACTTTTTCTGTGCATAGCAGTACTGCTGCCAGGTGCTCTCTGGTTGGGGCATCCCATTCTGTGACTACAACAGCCTCTATTTACTATAACCCTTTGCACTTATTCTAAAAGTAATTTGGCCTGATAAAGACACTTTTGCTGTGCATAGCAGTACTGCTGCCAGGTGCTCTCTGGTTGGGGCATCCCATTCTGTGACTACAACAGCCTCCATTTACTATATAACCCTTTGCACTTATTCTAAAAGTAATTTGGCCTGATAAAGACACTTTTGCTGTGCATAGCAGTACTGCTGCCAGGTGCTTTCTGGTTGGGGCATCCCATTCTGTGACTACAACAGCCTCTATTTACTATAACCCTTTGCACTTATTCTAAAAGTAATTTGGCCTGATAAAGACACTTTTGCTGTGCATAGTAGTACTGCTGCCAGGTGCTCTCTGGTTGGGGCATCCCATTCTGTGACTACAACAGCCTCTATTTACTATAACCCTTTGCACTTATTCTAAAAGTAATTTGGCCTGATAAAGACACTTTTGCTGTGCATAGCAGTACTGCTGCCAGGTGCTCTCTGGTTGGGGCATCCCATTCTGTGAGTACAACAGCCTCTATTTACTATAACCCTTTGCACTTATTCTAAAAGTAATTTGGCCTGATAAAGACACTTTTGCTGTGCATAGTAGTACTGCTGCCAGGTGCTCTCTGGTTGGGGCATCCCATTCTGTGACTACAACAGCCTCTATTTACTATAACCCTTTGCACTTATTCTAAAAGTAATTTGGCCTGATAAAGACACTTTTGCTGTGCATAGCAGTACTGCTGCCAGGTGCTCTCTGGTTGGGGCATCCCATTCTGTGACTACAACAGCCTCTATTTACTATATAACCCTTTGCACTTATTCTAAAAGTAATTTGGCCTGATAAAGATACTTTTGCTTTGCATAGTAGTACTGCTGCCAGGTGCTCTCTGGTTGGGGCATCCCATTCTGTGACTACAACAGCCTCTATTTACTATAACCCTTTGCACTTATTCTAAAAGTAATTTGGCCTGATAAAGACACTTTTGCTGTGCATAGCAGTACTGCTGCCAGGTGCTCTCTGGTTGGGGCATCCCATTCTGTGACTACAACAGCCTCTATTTACTATAACCCTTTGCACTTATTCTAAAAGTAATTTGGCCTGATAAAGACACTTTTGCTGTGCATAGCAATACTGCTGCCAGGTGCTCTCTGGTTGGGGCATCCCATTCTGTGACTACAACAGCCTCTATTTACTATAACCCTTTGCACTTATTCTAAAAGTAATTTGGCCTGATAAAGACACTTTTGCTGTGCATAGCAGTACTGCTGCCAGGTGCTCTCTGGTTGGGGCATCCCATTCTGTGACTACAACAGCCTCTATTTACTATAACCCTTTGCACTTATTCTAAAAGTAATTTGTCCTGATAAAGACACTTTTGCTGTGCATAGCAGTACTGCCTCTATTTACTATAACCCTTTGCACTTATTCTAAAAGTAATTTGGCCTGATAAAGACACTTTTGCTGTGCATAGCAGTACTGCTGCCAGGTGCTCTCTGGTTGGGGCATCCCATTCTGTGACTACAACAGCCTCTATTTACTATAACCCTTTGCACTTATTCTAAAAGTAATTTGGCCTGATAAAGACACTTTTGCTGTGCATAGCAATACTGCTGCCAGGTTCTCTCTGGTTGGGGCATCCCATTCTGTGACTACAACAGCCTCTATTTACTATAACCCTTTGCACTTATTCTAAAAGTAATTTGGCCTGATAAAGACACTTTTGCTGTGCATAGCAGTACTGCTGCCAGGTGCTCTCTGGTTGGGGCATCCCATTCTGTGACTACAACAGCCTCTATTTACTATAACCCTTTGCACTTATTCTAAAAGTAATTTGGCCTGATAAAGACACTTTTGCTGTGCATAGCAGTACTGCTGCCAGGTGCTCTCTGGTTGGGGTATCCCATTCTGTGACTACAACAGTCTCTTTTTACTATATAACCCTTTGCACTTATTCTAAAAGTAATTTGGCCTGATAAAGACACTTTTGCTTTGCATAGTAGTACTGCTGCCAGGTTCTCTCTGGTTGGGGCATCCCATTCTGTGACTACAACAGCCTCTATTTACTATAACCCTTTGCACTTATTCTAAAAGTAATTTGGCCTGATAAAGACACTTTTGCTGTGCATAGCAGTACTGCTGCCAGGTGCTCTCTGGTTGGGGCATCCCATTCTGTGACTACAACAGCCTCTATTTACTATAACCCTTTGCACTTATTCTAAAAGTAATTTGGCCTGATGAAGACACTTTTGCTGTGCATAGCAGTACTGCTGCCAGGTGCTCTCTGGTTGGGGTATCCCATTCTGTGACTACAACAGTCTCTTTTTACTATACCCCCTTTGCACTTATTCTAAAAGTAATTTGGCCTGATAAAAACACTTTTGCTGTGCATAGCAGTACTGCTGCCAGGTGCTCTCTGGTTGGGGCATCCCATTCTGTGACTACAACAGCCTCTATTTACTATAACCCTTTGCACTTATTCTAAAAGTAATTTGGCCTGATAAAGACACTTTTGCTGTGCATAGCAGTACTGCTGCCAGGTGCTCTCTGGTTGGGGCATCCCATTCTGTGACTACAACAGCCTCTATTTACTATAACCCTTTGCACTTATTCTAAAAGTAATTTGGCCTGATAAAGACACTTTTGCTGTGCATAGCAGTACTGCTGCCAGGTGCTCTCTGGTTGGGGCATCCCATTCTGTGACTACAACAGCCTCTATTTACTATATAACCCTTTGCACTTATTCTAAAAGTAATTTGGCCTGATAAAGACACTTTTGCTGTGCATAGTAGTACTGCTGCCAGGTGCTCTCTGGTTGGGGCATCCCATTCTGTGACTACAACAGCCTCTATTTATTATAACCCTTTGCACTTATTCTAAAAGTAATTTGGCCTGATAAAGACACTTTTGCTGTGCATAGTAGTACTGCTGCCAGGTGCTCTCTGGTTGGGGCATCCCATTCTGTGACTACAACAGCCTCTATTTATTATAACCCTTTGCACTTATTCTAAAAGTAATTTGGCCTGATAAAGACACTTTTGCTGTGCATAGCAGTACTGCTGCCAGGTGCTCTCTGGTTGGGGCATCCCATTCTGTGACTACAACAGCCTCTATTTACTATATAACCCTTTGCACTTATTCTAAAAGTAATTTGGCCTGATAAAGACACTTTTGCTGTGCATAGCAATACTGCTGCCAGGTGCTCTCTGGTTGGGGCATCCCATTCTGTGACGACAACAGCCTCTATTTACTATATAACCCTTTGCACTTATTCTAAAAGTAATTTGGCCTGATAAAGACACTTTTGCTGTGCATAGTAGTACTGCTGCCAGGTGCTCTCTGGTTGGGGCATCCCATTCTGTGACTACAACAGCCTCTATTTCTATATAACCCTTTGCACTTATTCTAAAAGTAATTTGGCCTGATAAAGACACTTTTGCTGTGCATAGCAGTACTGCTGCCAGGTGCTTTCTGGTTGGGGCATCCCATTCTGTGACTACAACAGCCTCTATTTACTATAACCCTTTGCACTTATTCTAAAAGTAATTTGGCCTGATAAAGACACTTTTGCTGTGCATAGTAGTACTGCTGCCAGGTGCTCTCTGGTTGGGGCATCCCATTCTGTGACTACAACAGCCTCTATTTACTATAACCCTTTGCACTTATTCTAAAAGTAATTTGGCCTGATAAAGACACTTTTGCTGTGCATAGCAGTATTGCTGCCAGGTGCTCTCTGGTTGGGGCATCCCATTCTGTGACTACAACAGCCTCTATTTACTATAACCCTTTGCACTTATTCTAAAAGTAATTTGGCCTGATAAAGACACTTTTGCTGTGCATAGTAGTACTGCTGCCAGGTGCTCTCTGGTTGGGGCATCCCATTCTGTGACTACAACAGCCTCTATTTACTATAACCCTTTGCACTTATTCTAAAAGTAATTTGGCCTGATAAAGACACTTTTGCTGTGCATAGCAGTACTGCTGCCAGGTGCTCTCTGGTTGGGGCATCCCATTCTGTGACTACAACAGCCTCTATTTACTATATAACCCTTTGCACTTATTCTAAAAGTAATTTGGCCTGATAAAGATACTTTTGCTTTGCATAGTAGTACTGCTGCCATGTGCTCTCTGGTTGGGGCATCCCATTCTGTGACTACAACAGCCTCTATTTACTATAACCCTTTGCACTTATTCTAAAAGTAATTTGGCCTGATAAAGACACTTTTGCTGTGCATAGCAGTACTGCTGCCAGGTGCTCTCTGGTTGGGGCATCCCATTCTGTGACTACAACAGCCTCTATTTACTATAACCCTTTGCACTTATTCTAAAAGTAATTTGGCCTGATAAAGACACTTTTGCTGTGCATAGCAATACTGCTGCCAGGTGCTCTCTGGTTGGGGCATCCCATTCTGTGACTACAACAGCCTCTATTTACTATAACCCTTTGCACTTATTCTAAAAGTAATTTGGCCTGATAAAGACACTTTTGCTGTGCATAGCAGTACTGCTGCCAGGTGCTCTCTGGTTGGGGCATCCCATTCTGTGACTACAACAGCCTCTATTTACTATAACCCTTTGCACTTATTCTAAAAGTAATTTGGCCTGATAAAGACACTTTTGCTGTGCATAGCAGTACTGCTGCCAGGTGCTCTCTGGTTGGGGCACCCCATTCTGTGACTACAACAGCCTCTATTTACTATATAACTCTTTGCACTTATTCTAAAAGTAATTTGGCCTGATAAAGACACTTTTGCTGTGCATAGCAGTACTGCTGCCAGGTGCTCTCTGGTTGGAGCATCCCATTCTGTGACTACAACAGCCTCTATTTACTATATAACCCTTTGCACTTATTCTAAAAGTAATTTGGCCTGATAAAGACACTTTTGCTTTGCATAGTAGTACTGCTGCCAGGTTCTCTCTGGTTGGGGCATCCCATTCTGTGACTACAACAGCCTCTATTTACTATAACCCTTTGCACTTATTCTAAAAGTAATTTGGCCTGATAAAGACACTTTTGCTGTGCATAGCAGTACTGCTGCCAGGTGCTCTCTGTTTGGGGCATCCCATTCTGTGACTACAACAGCATCTATTTACTATATAACCCTTTGCACTTATTCTAAAAGTAATTTGGAATGATAAAGACACTTTTGCTGTGCATAGTAGTACTGCTGCCAGGTGCTCTCTGGTTGGGGCATCCCATTCTGTGACTACAACAGCCTCTATTTACTATGTAACCCTTTGCACTCATTCTAAAAGTAATTTGGCCTGATAAAGACACTTTTGCTTTACATAGTAGTACTGTTGCCAGGTGCTCTCTGGTTGGGGCATCCCATTCTGTGACTACAACAGCCTCCATTTATTATAACCCTTTGCACTTATTCTAAAAGTAATTTGGCCTGATAAAGACTCCTTTGCTGTGCATAGCAGTACTGCTGCCAGGTGCTCTCTGGTTGGGGCATCCCATTCTGTGACTACAACAGCCTCTATTTACTATAACCCTTTGCACTTATTCTAAAAGTAATTTGGCCTGATAAAGACACTTTTGCTTTGCATAGTAGTACTGCTGCCAGGTGCTCTCTGGTTGGGGCATCCCATTCTGTGACTACAACAGCCTCTATTTACTATAACCCTTTGCACTTATTCTAAAAGTAATTTGGCCTGATAAAGACACTTTTGCTGTGCATAGCAGTACTGCTGCCAGGTGCTCTCTGGTTGGGGCATCCCATTCTGTGACTACAACAGCCTCTATTTACTATATAACCCTTTGCACTTATTCTAAAAGTAATTTGGCCTGATAAAGACACTTTTGCTGTGCATAGCAATACTGCTGCCAGGTGCTCTCTGGTTGGGGCATCCCATTCTGTGACTACAACAGCCTCTATTTACTATAACCCTTTGCACTTATTCTAAAAGTAATTTGGCCTGATAAAGACACTTTTGCTGTGCATAGCAGTACTGCTGCCAGGTGCTCTCTGGTTGGGGCATCCCATTCTGTGACTACAACAGCCTCTATTTACTATAACCCTTTGCCCTTATTCTAAAAGTAACTTGGCCTGATAAAGACACTTTTGCTGTGCATAGCAGTACTGCTGTCAGGTGCTCTCTGGTTGGGGCATCCCATTCTGTGACTACAACAGCCTCTATTTACTATATAACCCTTTGCACTTATTCTAAAAGTAATTTGGCCTGATAAAGACACTTTTGCTTTGCATAGTAGTACTGCTGCCAGGTGCTCTCTGGTTGGGGCATCCCATTCTGTGACTACAACAGCCTCTATTTACTCTAACCCTTTGCACTTATTCTAAAAGTAATTTGGCCTGATAAAGACACTTTTGCTGTGCATAGCAGTACTGCTGCCAGGTGCTCTCTGGTTGGGGCATCCCATTCTGTGACTACAACAGCCTCTATTTACTATAACCCTTTGCACTTATTCTAAAAGTAATTTGGCCTGATAAAGACAATTTTGCTGTGCATAGCAGTACTGCTGCCAGGTGCTCTCTGGTTGGAGCATCCCATTCTGTGACTACAACAGCCTCTATTTACTATATAACCCTTTGCACTTATTCTAAAAGTAATTTGGCCTGATAAAGATACTTTTGCTTTGCATAGTAGTACTGCTGCCAGGTGCTCTCTGGTTGGGGCATCCCATTCTGTGACTACAACAGCCTCTATTTACTATAACCCTTTGCACTTATTCTAAAAGTAATTTGGCCTGATAAAGACACTTTTGCTGTGCATAGCAGTACTGCTGCCAGGTGCTCTCTGGTTGGGGCATCCCATTCTGTGACTACAACAGCCTCTATTTATTATAACCCTTTACACTTATTCTAAAAGTAATTTGGCCTGATAAAGACACTTTTGCTGTGCATAGCAATACTGCTGCCAGGTGCTCTCTGGTTGGGGCATCTCATTCTGTGACTACAACAGCCTCTATTTACTATAACCCTTTGCACTTATTCTAAAAGTAATTTGGCCTGATAAAGACACTTTTGCTGTGCATAGCAGTACTGCTGCCAGGTGCTCTCTGGTTGGGGCATCCCATTCTGTGACTACAACAGCCTCTATTTACTATAACCCTTTGCACTTATTCTAAAAGTAATTTGGCCTGATAAAGACACTTTTGCTGTGCATAGCAGTACTGCTGCCAGGTGCTCTCTAGTTGGGGCACCCCATTCTATGACTACAACAGCCTCTATTTACTATATAACCCTTTGCACTTATTCTAAAAGTAATTTGGCCTGATAAAGACACTTTTGCTGTGCATAGCAGTACTGCTGCCAGGTGCTCTCTGGTTGGGGCATCCCATTCTGTGACTACAACAGCCTCTATTTACTATATAACCCTTTGCACTTATTCTAAAAGTAATTTGGCCTGATAAAGACACTTTTGCTTTGCATAGTAGTACTGCTGCCAGGTTCTCTCTGGTTGGGGCATTCCATTCTGTGACTACAACAGCCTCTATTTACTATAACCCTTTGCACTTATTCTAAAAGTAATTTGGCCTGATAAAGACAATTTTGCTGTGCATAGCAGTACTGCTGCCAGGTTCTCTCTGGTTGGGGCACCCCATTCTGTGACTACAACAGCATCTATTTACTATATAACCCTTTGCACTTATTCTAAAAGTAATTTGGCCTGATAAAGACACTTTTGCTGTGCATAGCAGTACTGCTGCCAGGTGCTCTCTGGTTGGGGCATCCCATTCTGTGACTACAACAGCCTCTATTTACTATGTAACCCTTTGCACTCATTCTAAAAGTAATTTGGCCTGATAAAGACACTTTTGCTTTGCATAGTAGTACTGCTGCCAGGTGCTCTCTGGTTGGGGCATCCCATTCTGTGACTACAACAGCCTCTATTTATTATAACCCTTTGCACTTATTCTAAAAGTAATTTGGCCTGATAAAGACACCTTTGCTGTGCATAGCAGTACTGCTGCCAGGTGCTCTCTGGTTGGGGCATCCCATTCTGTGACTACAACAGCCTCTATTTACTATAACCCTTTGCACTTATTCTAAAAGTAATTTGGCCTGATAAAGACACTTTTGCTTTGCATAGTAGTACTGCTGCCAGGTGCTCTCTGGTTCGGCATCCCATTCTGTGACTACAACAGCCTCTAATTACTATAACCCTTTGCACTTATTCTAAAAGTAATTTGGCCTGATAAAGACACTTTTGCTGTGCATAGCAGTACTGCTGCCAGGTGCTCTCTGGTTGGAGCATCCCATTCTGTGACTACAACAGCCTCTATTTACTATATAACCCTTTGCACTTATTCTAAAAGTAATTTGGCCTGATAAAGACACTTTTGCTTTGCATAGTAGTACTGCTGCCAGGTTCTCTCTGGTTGGGGCATCCCATTCTGTGACTACAACAGCCTCTATTTACTATAACCCTTTGCACTTATTCTAAAAGTAATTTGGCCTGATAAAGACACTTTTGCTGTGCATAGCAGTACTGCTGCCAGGTGCTCTCTGGTTGGAGCATCCCATTCTGTGACTACAACAGCCTCTATTTACTATATAACCCTTTGCACTTATTCTAAAAGTAATTTGGCCTGATAAAGACACTTTTGCTTTGCATAGTAGTACTGCTGCCAGGTTCTCTCTGGTTGGGGCATCCCATTCTGTGACTACAACAGCATCTATTTACTATATAACCCTTTGCACTTATTCTAAAAGTAATTTGGAATGATAAAGACACTTTTGCTGTGCATAGTAGTACTGCTGCCAGGTGCTCTCTGGTTGGGGCATCCCATTCTGTGACTACAACAGCCTCTATTTACTATGTAACCCTTTGCACTCATTCTAAAAGTAATTTGGCCTGATAAAGACACTTTTGCTTTACATAGTAGTACTGTTGCCAGGTGCTCTCTGGTTGGGGCATCCCATTCTGTGACTACAACAGCCTCCATTTATTATAACCCTTTGCACTTATTCTAAAAGTAATTTGGCCTGATAAAGACTCCTTTGCTGTGCACAGCAGTACTGCTGCCAGGTGCTCTCTGGTTGGGGCATCCCATTCTGTGACTACAACAGCCTCTATTTACTATAACCCTTTGCACTTATTCTAAAAGTAATTTGGCCTGATAAAGACACTTTTGCTTTGCATAGTAGTACTGCTGCCAGGTGCTCTCTGGTTGGGGCATCCCATTCTGTGACTACAACAGCCTCTATTTACTATAACCCTTTGCACTTATTCTAAAAGTAATTTGGCCTGATAAAGACACTTTTGCTGTGCATAGCAGTACTGCTGCCAGGTGCTCTCTGGTTGGGGCATCCCATTCTGTGACTACAACAGCCTCTATTTACTATATAACCCTTTGCACTTATTCTAAAACTAATTTGGCCTGATAAAGACACTTTTGCTTTGCATAGTAGTACTGCTGCCAGGTGCTCTCTGGTTGGGGCATCCCATTCTGTGACTACAACAGCCTCTATTTACTATAACCCTTTGCACTTATTCTAAAAGTAATTTGGCCTGATAAAGACACTTTTGCTGTGCATAGCAGTACTGCTGCCAGGTGCTCTCTGGTTGGGGCATCCCATTCTGTGACTACAACAGCCTCTATTTACTATAACCCTTTGCCCTTATTCTAAAAGTAACTTGGCCTGATAAAGACACTTTTGCTGTGCATAGCAGTACTGCTGTCAGGTGCTCTCTGGTTGGGGCATCCCATTCTGTGACTACAACAGCCTCTATTTACTATATAACCCTTTGCACTTATTCTAAAAGTAATTTGACCTGATAAAGACACTTTTGCTTTGCATAGTAGTACTGCTGCCAGGTGCTCTCTGGTTGGGGCATCCCATTCTGTGACTACAACAGCCTCTATTTACTCTAACCCTTTGCACTTATTCTAAAAGTAATTTGGCCTGATAAAGACACTTTTGCTGTGCATAGCAGTACTGCTGCCAGGTGCTCTCTGGTTGGGGCATCCCATTCTGTGACTACAACAGCCTCTATTTACTATAACCCTTTGCACTTATTCTAAAAGTAATTTGGCCTGATAAAGACACCTTTGCTGTGCATAGTAGTACTGCTGCCTGGTGCTCTCTGGTTGGGGCATCCCATTCTGTGACTACAACAGCCTCTATTTACTATAACCCTTTGCACTTATTCTAAAAGTAATTTGGCCTGATAAAGACAATTTTGCTGTGCATAGCAGTACTGCTGCCAGGTGCTCTCTGGTTGGAGCATCCCATTCTGTGACTACAACAGCCTCTATTTACTATATAACCCTTTGCACTTATTCTAAAAGTAATTTGGCCTGATAAAGATACTTTTGCTTTGCATAGTAGTACTGCTGCCAGGTGCTCTCTGGTTGGGGCATCCCATTCTGTGACTACAACAGCCTCTATTTACTATAACCCTTTGCACTTATTCTAAAAGTAATTTGGCCTGATAAAGACACTTTTGCTGTGCATAGCAGTACTGCTGCCAGGTGCTCTCTGGTTGGGGCATCCCATTCTGTGACTACAACAGCCTCTATTTATTATAACCCTTTACACTTATTCTAAAAGTAATTTGGCCTGATAAAGACACTTTTGCTGTGCATAGCAATACTGCTGCCAGGTGCTCTCTGGTTGGGGCATCTCATTCTGTGACTACAACAGCCTCTATTTACTATAACCCTTTGCACTTATTCTAAAAGTAATTTGGCCTGATAAAGACACTTTTGCTGTGCATAGCAGTACTGCTGCCAGGTGCTCTCTGGTTGGGGCATCCCATTCTGTGACTACAACAGCCTCTATTTACTATAACCCTTTGCACTTATTCTAAAAGTAATTTGGCCTGATAAAGACACTTTTGCTGTGCATAGCAGTACTGCTGCCAGGTGCTCTCTAGTTGGGGCACCCCATTCTATGACTACAACAGCCTCTATTTACTATATAACCCTTTGCACTTATTCTAAAAGTAATTTGGCCTGATAAAGACACTTTTGCTGTGCATAGCAGTACTGCTGCCAGGTGCTCTCTGGTTGGGGCATCCCATTCTGTGACTACAACAGCCTCTATTTACTATATAACCCTTTGCACTTATTCTAAAAGTAATTTGGCCTGATAAAGACACTTTTGCTTTGCATAGTAGTACTGCTGCCAGGTTCTCTCTGGTTGGGGCATTCCATTCTGTGACTACAACAGCCTCTATTTACTATAACCCTTTGCACTTATTCTAAAAGTAATTTGGCCTGATAAAGACAATTTTGCTGTGCATAGCAGTACTGCTGCCAGGTTCTCTCTGGTTGGGGCACCCCATTCTGTGACTACAACAGCATCTATTTACTATATAACCCTTTGCACTTATTCTAAAAGTAATTTGGCCTGATAAAGACACTTTTGCTGTGCATAGCAGTACTGCTGCCAGGTGCTCTCTGGTTGGGGCATCCCATTCTGTGACTACAACAGCCTCTATTTACTATGTAACCCTTTGCACTCATTCTAAAAGTAATTTGGCCTGATAAAGACACTTTTGCTGTGCATAGCAGTACTGCTGCCAGGTGCTCTCTGGTTGGGGCATCCCATTCTGTGACTACAACAGCCTCTATTTACTATGTAACCCTTTGCACTCATTCTAAAAGTAATTTGGCCTGATAAAGACACTTTTGCTTTGCATAGTAGTACTGCTGCCAGGTGCTCTCTGGTTGGGGCATCCCATTCTGTGACTACAACAGCCTCTATTTATTATAACCCTTTGCACTTATTCTAAAAGTAATTTGGCCTGATAAAGACACTTTTGCTGTGCATAGCAGTACTGCTGCCAGGTGCTCTCTGGTTGGGGCATCCTATTCTGTGACTACAACAGCCTCTATTTACTATGTAACCCTTTGCACTCATTCTAAAAGTAATTTGGCCTGATAAAGACACTTTTGCTTTGCATAGTAGTACTGCTGCCAGGTGCTCTCTGGTTGGGGCATCCCATTCTGTGACTACAACAGCCTCTATTTATTATAACCCTTTGCACTTATTCTAAAAGTAATTTGGCCTGATAAAGACACCTTTGCTGTGCATAGCAGTACTGCTGCCAGGTGCTCTCTGGTTGGGGCATCCCATTCTGTGACTACAACAGCCTCTATTTACTATAACCCTTTGCACTTATTCTAAAAGTAATTTGGCCTGATAAAGACACTTTTGCTTTGCATAGTAGTACTGCTGCCAGGTGCTCTCTGGTTCGGCATCCCATTCTGTGACTACAACAGCCTCTATTTACTATAACCCTTTGCACTTATTCTAAAAGTAATTTGGCCTGATAAAGACACTTTTGCTGTGCATAGCAGTACTGCTGCCAGGTGCTCTCTGGTTGGGGCATCCCATTCTGTGACTACAACAGCCTCTATTTACTATAACCCTTTGCACTTATTCTAAAAGTAATTTGTCCTGATAAAGACACTTTTGCTGTGCATAGCAGTACTGCTGCCAGGTGCTCTCTGGTTGGGGCATCCCATTCTGTGACTACAACAGTTTCTATTTACTTTAACCCTTTGCACTTATTCTAAAAGTAATTTGGCCTGATAAAGACACTTTTGCTGTGCATAGCAGTATTGCTGCCAGGTGCTCTCTGGTTGGGGCATCCCATTCTGTGACTACAACAACCTCTATTTACAATAACCCTTTGCACTTATTCTAAAAGTAATTTGGCCTGATAAAGACACTTTTGCTGTGCATAGCAGTACTGCTGCCAGGTGCTCTCTGGTTGGGGCATCCCATTCTGTGACTACAACAGCCTCTATTTACTATATAACCCTTTGCACTTATTCTAAAAGTAATTTGGCCTGATAAAGACACTTTTGCTTTGCATAGTAGTACTGCTGCCAGGTGCTCTCTGGTTGGGGCATCCCATTCTGTGACTACAACAGCCTCTATTTATTATAACCCTTTGCACTTATTCTAAAAGTAATTTGGCCTGATAAAGACACTTTTGCTGTGCATAGCAGTACTGCTGCCAGGTGCTCTCTGGTTGGGGCATCCCATTATGTGACTACAACAGCCTCTATTTACTATATAACCCTTTGCTTTTATTCTAAAAGTAATTTGGCCTGATAAAGACACTTTTGCTTTGCATAGTAGTACTGCTGCCAGGTGCTCTCTGGTTGGGGCATCCCATTCTGTGACTACAACAGCCTCTATTTACTATAACCCTTTGCACTTATTCTAAAAGTAATTTGGCCTGATAAAGACACTTTTGCTGTGCATAGCAATACTGCTGCCAGGTGCTCTCTGGTTGGGGCATCCCATTCTGTGACTACAACAGCCTCTATTTACTATAACCGTTTGCACTTATTCTAAAAGTAATTTGGCCTGATAAAGACACTTTTGCTGTGCATAGCAGTACTGCTGCCAGGTGCTCTCTGGTTGGGGCATCCCATTCTGTGACTACAACATCCTCTATTTACTATATAACCCTTTGCACTTATTCTAAAAGTAATTTGGCCTGAAAAAGACACTTTTGCTGTGCATAGCAGTACTGCTGCCAGGTGCTCTCTGGTTGGGGCATCCCATTCTGTGACTACAACAGCCTCTATTTACTATATAACCCTTTGCACTTATTCTAAAAGTAATTTGGCCTGATAAAGACACTTTTGCTTTGCATAGTAGTACTGCTGCCAGGTTCTCTCTGGTTGGGGCATCCCATTCTGTGACTACAACAGCCTCTATTTACTATAACCCTTTGCACTTATTCTAAAAGTAATTTGGCCTGATAAAGACACTTTTGCTGTGCATAGTAGTACTGCTGCCAGGTGCTCTCTGGTTGGGGCATCCCATTCTGTGACTACAACAGCCTCTATTTACTATGTAACCCTTTGCACTCATTCTAAAAGTAATTTGGCCTGATAAAGACACTTTTGCTTTACATAGTAGTACTGCTGCCAGGTGCTCTCTGGTTGGGGCATCCCATTCTGTGACTACAACAGCCTCTATTTACTATAACCCTTTGCACTTATTCTAAAAGTAATTTGGCCTGATAAAGACACTTTTGCTTTGCATAGTAGTACTGCTGCCAGGTGCTCTCTGGTTGGGGCATCCCATTCTGTGACTACAACAGCCTCTATTTACTATAACCCTTTGCACTTATTCTAAAAGTAATTTGGCCTGATAAAGACACTTTTGCTGTGCATAGCAGTACTGCTGCCAGGTGCTCTCTGGTTGGGGCATCCCATTCTGTGACGACAACAGCCTCTATTTACTATATAACCCTTTGCACTTATTCTAAAACTAATTTGGCCTGATAAAGACACTTTTGCTTTGCATAGTAGTACTGCTGCCAGGTGCTCTCTGGTTGGGGCATCCCATTCTGTGACTACAACAGCCTCTATTTACTATAACCCTTTGCACTTATTCTAAAAGTAATTTGGCCTGATAAAGACACTTTTGCTGTGCACAGCAGTACTGCTGTTAGGTGCTCTCTGGTTGGGGCATACCATTCTGTGACTACAACAGCCTCTATTTACTATATAACCCTTTGCACTTATTCTAAAAGTAATTTGGCCTGATAAAGACACCTTTGCTTTGCATAGTAGTACTGCTGCCAGGTGCTCTCTGGTTGGGGCATCCCATTCTGTGACTACAACAGCCTCTATTTACTATAACCCTTTGCACTTATTCTAAAAGTAATTTGGCCTGATAAAGACACTTTTGCTGTGCATAGCAGTACTGCTGCCAGGTGCTCTCTGGTTGGGGCATCCTATTCTGTGACTACAACAGCCTCTATTTACTATATAACCCTTTGCACTTATTCTAAAAGTAATTTGGCCTGACAAAGACACTTTTGCTGTGCATAGTAGTACTGCTGCCAGGTGCTCTCCGGTTGGGGCATCCCATTCTGTGACTACACCAGCCTCTATTTACTATAACCCTTTGCACTTATTCTAAATGTAATTTGAGCTGATAAAGTCACTTTTGCTGTGCATAGTAGTACTGCTTCCAGGTGCTCTCTGGTTGGGGCATCCCATTCTGTGACTACACCAGCCTCTATTTACTATAACCCTTTGCACTTATTCTAAAAGTAATTTGGCCTGATAAAGACACTTTTGCTGTGCATAGTAGTACTGCTGCCAGGTGCTCTCCGGTTGGGGCATCCCATTCTGTGACTACAACAGCTTCTATTTACTATAACCCTTTGCACTTATTCTAAAAGTAATTTGGCCTGATAAAGACACTTTTGCTGTGCATAGCAGTACTGCTGCCAGGTGCTCTCTGGTTGGGGCATCCCATTCTGTGACTACAACAGCCTCTATTTACTATGTAACCCTTTGCACTCATTCTAAAAGTAATTTGGCCTGATAAAGACACTTTTGCTTTGCATAGTAGTACTGCTGCCAGGTGCTCTCTGGTTGGGGCATCCCATTCTGTGACTACAACAGCCTCTATTTATTATAACCCTTTGCACTTATTCTAAAAGTAATTTGGCCTGATAAAGACACCTTTGCTGTGCATAGCAGTACTGCTGCCAGGTGCTCTCTGGTTGGGGCATCCCATTCTGTGACTACAACAGCCTCTATTTACTATAACCCTTTGCACTTATTCTAAAAGTAATTTGGCCTGATAAAGACACTTTTGCTTTGCATAGTAGTACTGCTGCCAGGTGCTCTCTGGTTCGGCATCCCATTCTGTGACTACAACAGCCTCTATTTACTATAACCCTTTGCACTTATTCTAAAAGTAATTTGGCCTGATAAAGACACTTTTGCTGTGCATAGCAGTACTGCTGCCAGGTGCTCTCTGGTTGGGGCATCCCATTCTGTGACTACAACAGCCTCTATTTACTATAACCCTTTGCACTTATTCTAAAAGTAATTTGTCCTGATAAAGACACTTTTGCTGTGCATAGCAGTACTGCTGCCAGGTGCTCTCTGGTTGGGGCATCCCATTCTGTGACTACAACAGTTTCTATTTACTTTAACCCTTTGCACTTATTCTAAAAGTAATTTGGCCTGATAAAGACACTTTTGCTGTGCATAGCAGTATTGCTGCCAGGTGCTCTCTGGTTGGGGCATCCCATTCTGTGACTACAACAACCTCTATTTACAATAACCCTTTGCACTTATTCTAAAAGTAATTTGGCCTGATAAAGACACTTTTGCTGTGCATAGCAGTACTGCTGCCAGGTGCTCTCTGGTTGGGGCATCCCATTCTGTGACTACAACAGCCTCTATTTACTATATAACCCTTTGCACTTATTCTAAAAGTAATTTGGCCTGATAAAGACACTTTTGCTTTGCATAGTAGTACTGCTGCCAGGTGTTCTCTGGTTGGGGCATCCCATTCTGTGACTACAACAGCCTCTATTTATTATAACCCTTTGCACTTATTCTAAAAGTAATTTGGCCTGATAAAGACACTTTTGCTGTGCATAGCAGTACTGCTGCCAGGTGCTCTCTGGTTGGGGCATCCCATTATGTGACTACAACAGCCTCTATTTACTATATAACCCTTTGCACTTATTCTAAAAGTAATTTGGCCTGATAAAGACACTTTTGCTTTGCATAGTAGTACTGCTGCCAGGTGCTCTCTGGTTGGGGCATCCCATTCTGTGACTACAACAGCCTCTATTTACTATAACCCTTTGCACTTATTCTAAAAGTAATTTGGCCTGATAAAGACACTTTTGCTGTGCATAGCAATACTGCTGCCAGGTGCTCTCTGGTTGGGGCATCCCATTCTGTGACTACAACAGCCTCTATTTACTATAACCGTTTGCACTTATTCTAAAAGTAATTTGGCCTGATAAAGACACTTTTGCTGTGCATAGCAGTACTGCTGCCAGGTGCTCTCTGGTTGGGGCATCCCATTCTGTGACTACAACAGCCTCTATTTACTATATAACCCTTTGCACTTATTCTAAAAGTAATTTGGCCTGAAAAAGACACTTTTGCTGTGCATAGCAGTACTGCTGCCAGGTGCTCTCTGGTTGGGGCATCCCATTCTGTGACTACAACAGCCTCTATTTACTATATAACCCTTTGCACTTATTCTAAAAGTAATTTGGCCTGATAAAGACACTTTTGCTTTGCATAGTAGTACTGCTGCCAGGTTCTCTCTGGTTGGGGCATCCCATTCTGTGACTACAACAGCCTCTATTTACTATAACCCTTTGCACTTATTCTAAAAGTAATTTGGCCTGATAAAGACACTTTTGCTGTGCATAGTAGTACTGCTGCCAGGTGCTCTCTGGTTGGGGCATCCCATTCTGTGACTACAACAGCCTCTATTTACTATGTAACCCTTTGCACTCATTCTAAAAGTAATTTGGCCTGATAAAGACACTTTTGCTTTACATAGTAGTACTGCTGCCAGGTGCTCTCTGGTTGGGGCATCCCATTCTGTGACTACAACAGCCTCTATTTACTATAACCCTTTGCACTTATTCTAAAAGTAATTTGGCCTGATAAAGACACTTTTGCTTTGCATAGTAGTACTGCTGCCAGGTGCTCTCTGGTTGGGGCATCCCATTCTGTGACTACAACAGCCTCTATTTACTATAACCCTTTGCACTTATTCTAAAAGTAATTTGGCCTGATAAAGACACTTTTGCTGTGCATAGCAGTACTGCTGCCAGGTGCTCTCTGGTTGGGGCATCCCATTCTGTGACGACAACAGCCTCTATTTACTATATAACCCTTTGCACTTATTCTAAAACTAATTTGGCCTGATAAAGACACTTTTGCTGTGCATAGTAGTACTGCTGCCAGGTGCTCTCTGGTTGGGGCATCCCATTCTGTGACTACAACAGCCTCTATTTACTATAACCCTTTGCACTTATTCTAAAAGTAATTTGGCCTGATAAAGACACTTTTGCTGTGCATAGCAGTACTGCTGCCAGGTGCTCTCTGGTTGGGGCATCCTATTCTGTGACTACAACAGCCTCTATTTACTATATAACCCTTTGCACTTATTCTAAAAGTAATTTGGCCTGACAAAGACACTTTTGCTGTGCATAGTAGTACTGCTGCCAGGTGCTCTCCGGTTGGGGCATCCCATTCTGTGACTACACCAGCCTCTATTTACTATAACCCTTTGCACTTATTCTAAATGTAATTTGAGCTGATAAAGTCACTTTTGCTGTGCATAGTAGTACTGCTTCCAGGTGCTCTCTGGTTGGGGCATCCCATTCTGTGACTACACCAGCCTCTATTTACTATAACCCTTTGCACTTATTCTAAAAGTAATTTGGCCTGATAAAGACACTTTTGCTGTGCATAGTAGTACTGCTGCCAGGTGCTCTCCGGTTGGGGCATCCCATTCTGTGACTACAACAGCTTCTATTTACTATAACCCTTTGCACTTATTCTAAAAGTAATTTGGCCTGATAAAGACACTTTTGCTGTGCATAGCAGTACTGCTGCCAGGTGCTCTCTGGTTGGGGCATCCCATTCTGTGACTACAACAGCCTCTATTTACTATGTAACCCTTTGCACTCATTCTAAAAGTAATTTGGCCTGATAAAGACACTTTTGCTTTGCATAGTAGTACTGCTGCCAGGTGCTCTCTGGTTGGGGCATCCCATTCTGTGACTACAACAGCCTCTATTTATTATAACCCTTTGCACTTATTCTAAAAGTAATTTGGCCTGATAAAGACACCTTTGCTGTGCATAGCAGTACTGCTGCCAGGTGCTCTCTGGTTGGGGCATCCCATTCTGTGACTACAACAGCCTCTATTTACTATAACCCTTTGCACTTATTCTAAAAGTAATTTGGCCTGATAAAGACACTTTTGCTTTGCATAGTAGTACTGCTGCCAGGTGCTCTCTGGTTCGGCATCCCATTCTGTGACTACAACAGCCTCTATTTACTATAACCCTTTGCACTTATTCTAAAAGTAATTTGGCCTGATAAAGACACTTTTGCTGTGCATAGCAGTACTGCTGCCAGGTGCTCTCTGGTTGGGGCATCCCATTCTGTGACTACAACAGCCTCTATTTACTATAACCCTTTGCACTTATTCTAAAAGTAATTTGTCCTGATAAAGACACTTTTGCTGTGCATAGCAGTACTGCTGCCAGGTGCTCTCTGGTTGGGGCATCCCATTCTGTGACTACAACAGTTTCTATTTACTTTAACCCTTTGCACTTATTCTAAAAGTAATTTGGCCTGATAAAGACACTTTTGCTGTGCATAGCAGTATTGCTGCCAGGTGCTCTCTGGTTGGGGCATCCCATTCTGTGACTACAACAACCTCTATTTACAATAACCCTTTGCACTTATTCTAAAAGTAATTTGGCCTGATAAAGACACTTTTGCTGTGCATAGCAGTACTGCTGCCAGGTGCTCTCTGGTTGGGGCATCCCATTCTGTGACTACAACAGCCTCTATTTACTATATAACCCTTTGCACTTATTCTAAAAGTAATTTGGCCTGATAAAGACACTTTTGCTTTGCATAGTAGTACTGCTGCCAGGTGTTCTCTGGTTGGGGCATCCCATTCTGTGACTACAACAGCCTCTATTTATTATAACCCTTTGCACTTATTCTAAAAGTAATTTGGCCTGATAAAGACACTTTTGCTGTGCATAGCAGTACTGCTGCCAGGTGCTCTCTGGTTGGGGCATCCCATTATGTGACTACAACAGCCTCTATTTACTATATAACCCTTTGCACTTATTCTAAAAGTAATTTGGCCTGATAAAGACACTTTTGCTTTGCATAGTAGTACTGCTGCCAGGTGCTCTCTGGTTGGGGCATCCCATTCTGTGACTACAACAGCCTCTATTTACTATAACCCTTTGCACTTATTCTAAAAGTAATTTGGCCTGATAAAGACACTTTTGCTGTGCATAGCAATACTGCTGCCAGGTGCTCTCTGGTTGGGGCATCCCATTCTGTGACTACAACAGCCTCTATTTACTATAACCGTTTGCACTTATTCTAAAAGTAATTTGGCCTGATAAAGACACTTTTGCTGTGCATAGCAGTACTGCTGCCAGGTGCTCTCTGGTTGGGGCATCCCATTCTGTGACTACAACAGCCTCTATTTACTATATAACCCTTTGCACTTATTCTAAAAGTAATTTGGCCTGAAAAAGACACTTTTGCTGTGCATAGCAGTACTGCTGCCAGGTGCTCTCTGGTTGGGGCATCCCATTCTGTGACTACAACAGCCTCTATTTACTATATAACCCTTTGCACTTATTCTAAAAGTAATTTGGCCTGATAAAGACACTTTTGCTTTGCATAGTAGTACTGCTGCCAGGTTCTCTCTGGTTGGGGCATCCCATTCTGTGACTACAACAGCCTCTATTTACTATAACCCTTTGCACTTATTCTAAAAGTAATTTGGCCTGATAAAGACACTTTTGCTGTGCATAGTAGTACTGCTGCCAGGTGCTCTCTGGTTGGGGCATCCCATTCTGTGACTACAACAGCCTCTATTTACTATGTAACCCTTTGCACTCATTCTAAAAGTAATTTGGCCTGATAAAGACACTTTTGCTTTACATAGTAGTACTGCTGCCAGGTGCTCTCTGGTTGGGGCATCCCATTCTGTGACTACAACAGCCTCTATTTACTATAACCCTTTGCACTTATTCTAAAAGTAATTTGGCCTGATAAAGACACTTTTGCTTTGCATAGTAGTACTGCTGCCAGGTGCTCTCTGGTTGGGGCATCCCATTCTGTGACTACAACAGCCTCTATTTACTATAACCCTTTGCACTTATTCTAAAAGTAATTTGGCCTGATAAAGACACTTTTGCTGTGCATAGCAGTACTGCTGCCAGGTGCTCTCTGGTTGGGGCATCCCATTCTGTGACGACAACAGCCTCTATTTACTATATAACCCTTTGCACTTATTCTAAAACTAATTTGGCCTGATAAAGACACTTTTGCTGTGCATAGTAGTACTGCTGCCAGGTGCTCTCTGGTTGGGGCATCCCATTCTGTGACTACAACAGCCTCTATTTACTATAACCCTTTGCACTTATTCTAAAAGTAATTTGGCCTGATAAAGACACTTTTGCTGTGCACAGCAGTACTGCTGTTAGGTGCTCTCTGGTTGGGGCATACCATTCTGTGACTACAACAGCCTCTATTTACTATATAACCCTTTGCACTTATTCTAAAAGTAATTTGGCCTGATAAAGACACCTTTGCTTTGCATAGTAGTACTGCTGCCAGGTGCTCTCTGGTTGGGGCATCCCATTCTGTGACTACAACAGCCTCTATTTACTATAACCCTTTGCACTTATTCTAAAAGTAATTTGGCCTGATAAAGACACTTTTGCTGTGCATAGCAGTACTGCTGCCAGGTGCTCTCTGGTTGGGGCATCCTATTCTGTGACTACAACAGCCTCTATTTACTATATAACCCTTTGCACTTATTCTAAAAGTAATTTGGCCTGACAAAGACACTTTTGCTGTGCATAGTAGTACTGCTGCCAGGTGCTCTCCGGTTGGGGCATCCCATTCTGTGACTACACCAGCCTCTATTTACTATAACCCTTTGCACTTATTCTAAATGTAATTTGAGCTGATAAAGTCACTTTTGCTGTGCATAGTAGTACTGCTTCCAGGTGCTCTCTGGTTGGGGCATCCCATTCTGTGACTACACCAGCCTCTATTTACTATAACCCTTTGCACTTATTCTAAAAGTAATTTGGCCTGATAAAGACACTTTTGCTGTGCATAGTAGTACTGCTGCCAGGTGCTCTCCGGTTGGGGCATCCCATTCTGTGACTACAACAGCTTCTATTTACTATAACCCTTTGCACTTATTCTAAAAGTAATTTGGCCTGATAAAGACACTTTTGCTGTGCATAGCAGTACTGCTGCCAGGTGCTCTCTGGTTGGGGCATCCTATTCTGTGACTACAACAGCCTCTATTTACTATATAACCCTTTGCACTTATTCTAAAAGTAATTTGGCCTGACAAAGACACTTTTGCTGTGCATAGTAGTACTGCTGCCAGGTGCTCTCCGGTTGGGGCATCCCATTCTGTGACTACACCAGCCTCTATTTACTATAACCCTTTGCACTTATTCTAAAAGTAATTTGGCCTGATAAAGACACTTTTGCTGTGCATAGCAGTACTGCTGCCAGGTGCTCTCTGGTTGGGGCATCCCATTCTGTGACTACAACAGCCTCTATTTACTATATAACCCTTTGCACTTATTCTAAAAGTAATTTGGCCTGATAAAAACACTTTTGCTTTGCATAGTAGTACTGCTGCCAGGTGCTCTCTGGTTGGGGCATCCCATTCTGTGACTACAACAGCCTCTATTTACTATAACCCTTTGCACTTATTCTAAAAGTAATTTGGCCTGATTAAGACACTTTTGCTTTACATAGTAGTACTGCTGCCAGGTGCTCTTTTGATTGGGCATCCCATTCTGTGACTACAACAGCCTCTATTTACTATATAACCCTTTGCACTTATTCTAAAAGTAATTTGGCCTGATAAAGACACTTTTGCTGTGCATAGCAGTACTGCTGCCAGGTGCTCTCTGGTTG
This sequence comes from Gastrophryne carolinensis, assembly GCA_027917425.1. Classification (NCBI taxonomy): domain Eukaryota; kingdom Metazoa; phylum Chordata; class Amphibia; order Anura; family Microhylidae; genus Gastrophryne; species Gastrophryne carolinensis. The sequence continues at coordinate 122,311,743 of CM051238.1, forward strand.
GGGCATCCCATTCTGTGACTACAACAGCCTCTATTTACTATAACCCTTTGCACTTATTCTAAAAGTAATTTGGCCTGATAAAGACACTTTTGCTGTGCATAGTAGTACTGCTGCCAGGTGCTCTCTGGTTGGGGCATCCCATTCTGTGACTACAACAGCCTCTATTTACTATATAACCCTTTGCACTTATTCTAAAAGTAATTTGGCCTGATAAAGACACCTTTGCTTTGCATAGCAGTACTGCTGCCAGGTGCTCTCTGGTTGGGGCATCCCATTCTGTGACTACAACAGCCTCTATTTACTATAACCCTTTGCACTTATTCTAAAAGTAATTTGGCCTGATAAAGACACTTTTGCTGTGCATAGCAGTACTGCTGCCAGGTGCTCTCTGGTTGGGGCATCCCATTCTGTGACTACAACAGCCTCTATTTACTATAACCCTTTGCACTTATTCTAAAAGTAATTTGGCCTGATAAAGACACTTTTGCTGTGCATAGCAGTACTGCTGCCAGGTGCTCTCTGGTTGGGGCATCCCATTCTGTGACTACAACAGCCTCTATTTACTATATAACCCTTTGCACTTATTCTAAAAGTAATTTGGCCTGATAAAGACACTTTTGCTTTGCATAGTAGTACTGCTGCCAGGTGCTCTCTGGTTGGGGCATCCCATTCTGTGGCTACAACAGCCTCTATTTACTGTAACCCTTTGCACTTATTCTAAAAGTAATTTGTCCTGATAAAGACACTTTTGCTGTGCATAGCAGTACTGCTGCCAGGTGCTCTCTGGTTGGGGCATCCCATTCTGTGACTACAACAGCCTCTATTTACTATAACCCTTTGCACTTATTCTAAAAGTAATTTGGCCTGATAAAGACACTTTTGCTGTGCACAGCAGTACTGCTGTTAGGTGCTCTCTGGTTGGGGCATACCATTCTGTGACTACAACAGCCTCTATTTACTATATAACCCTTTGCACTTATTCTAAAAGTAATTTGGCCTGATAAAGACACCTTTGCTTTGCATAGTAGTACTGCTGCCAGGTGCTCTCTGGTTGGGGCATCCCATTCTGTGATTACAACAGCCTCTATTTACTATAACCCTTTGCACTTATTCTAAAAGTAATTTGGCCTGATAAAGACACTTTTGCTGTGCATAGCAGTACTGCTGCCAGGTGCTCTCTGGTTGGGGCATCCTATTCTGTGACTACAACAGCCTCTATTTACTATATAACCCTTTGCACTTATTCTAAAAGTAATTTGGCCTGACAAAGACACTTTTGCTGTGCATAGTAGTACTGCTGCCAGGTGCTCTCCGGTTGGGGCATCCCATTCTGTGACTACACCAGCCTCTATTTACTATAACCCTTTGCACTTATTCTAAATGTAATTTGAGCTGATAAAGTCACTTTTGCTGTGCATAGTAGTACTGCTTCCAGGTGCTCTCTGGTTGGGGCATCCCATTCTGTGACTACACCAGCCTCTATTTACTATAACCCTTTGCACTTATTCTAAAAGTAATTTGGCCTGATAAAGACACTTTTGCTGTGCATAGTAGTACTGCTGCCAGGTGCTCTCCGGTTGGGGCATCCCATTCTGTGACTACAACAGCTTCTATTTACTATAACCCTTTGCACTTATTCTAAAAGTAATTTGGCCTGATAAAGACACTTTTGCTGTGCATAGCAGTACTGCTGCCAGGTGCTCTCTGGTTGGGGCATCCTATTCTGTGACTACAACAGCCTCTATTTACTATATAACCCTTTGCACTTATTCTAAAAGTAATTTGGCCTGACAAAGACACTTTTGCTGTGCATAGTAGTACTGCTGCCAGGTGCTCTCCGGTTGGGGCATCCCATTCTGTGACTACACCAGCCTCTATTTACTATAACCCTTTGCACTTATTCTAAATGTAATTTGGCCTGATAAAGACACTTTTGCTGTGCATAGCAGTACTGCTGCCAGGTGCTCTCTGGTTGGGGCATCCCATTCTGTGACTACAACAGCCTCTATTTACTATAACCATTTGCACTTATTCTAAAAGTAATTTGGCCTGATAAAGACACTTTTGCTTTGCATAGTAGTACTGCTGCCAGGTGCTCTCTGGTTGGGGCATCCCATTCTGTAACATACCATACCCTTCTTTATTTACACTAAGCAGCTCTCTTATTTACACTAAGCAGGCCTGTTGGAGGCTGAGTTTTACTGCTCACTTTTGGTGTGCATTATATTCTGTTTCATATAGACCCACCGCTGCCGGGGGGTTCTTAAAATATCACCTACTACCACGCCAGTTAGACTATGTCGGGCAGACAAGTGCCTGGAAGTGAAAAGAGGAGTGGCAGAGGCCAAGATTCCGCAGGCAGAGGTCGCAGCAGACTGGGGGCCAGTAGCAGCATGAGTCATGCTGAGAGACCTAATCTGCCAGTATATGCTAGCGGTCGGGTCTCCACCAGTAACGCATCTGCCGTGGTAGATTGGTTAACGCGCTCTTCAACAACATCATCACAACTTACGTCTGAGACCCCCAGTCTAGGGTCGGTAGGTTCCTCTGACACAACCCTGAGTTGGCATGGCCCGAGAGCAGTCCCTGTCCTCCCATTGCCTCTGTCCTACGCCTTTCCCTCCCCCAGCGACGTATCCTATGCTTTGGGTTCAGCTCCACTCTTTAGTGAGGAGGACGATCAGATAGAGGACAGTCAGCAGCTACTACCCAGCCAAGAAATGGAGGTGGCTTCTTTAGCTAGGCAGACAAATAGTGATGTGGACAGTGTCGTGGGTGCTGCGAGCGTTCCAGCTCCTGCGCCAGACACTGTTGACGAATCCACGAACATCAGTGACGTACAGCCACAACTCGGTGATAATGATGATGACGATGAAGCCGATCGCACGTGGGAGCCGGGTGATGAAGGGGCTTCATCGTCATCATCAGGAGAAGAGGGGCGCAGGTTGCCCTGGAGTCAGCAGCTCAGGCAGCAAGGTGGTAGCAGTCAGCATGGGGGCACAATTCCAAAGGCTGGAGCCGGCCGGGGTAGAGCACCTGCTGTGGGGCAGTCTACCTTTTCGGGAGGTAGTGGAGCAGGGGTTCCTGTAGTTGGCAACAGCAACAGCAGCAGTGAATCAGTGAGGCCAGGGGGTGGGAAAAGTAGCTACTCGGCAGTGTGGCAGTTTTTCCTGAAGCATCCGCAGGAGGGTAACATGGCCACATGCAAGATATGTAGGCAGAAGGTGAAGCATGGCCAGGGTCCAAATGTTGGCACCACGGCCCTGCGTCAACATATGATGCGTCACCATAAAGCGACCTGGGAGAACCGAGGCTCCCAAGGGGTGATCCAGTCTGCTTCCTCACCAAGTGGCACGCCGCTCCCAATTTCTGCCAGCCAAGGCTCCAGCACCTCAGCCGAAGGCAGCTGTGCGTCATACCCATCTTCTGTCGCTCCTGCTCCTCCTCCTCCTCCTCCAAGTCATGCATCCCGCCAGCAATCCATCAGCGAAGCCATGTCCAAGAGACAGCAGTATGCGCCCACTCATCCTACGGCGCAGAAGCTGAATGTGCTCCTGTCCAAGTTGCTGGTGCTGCAGTCGCTCCCTTTTCAGGTGGTGGACTCTGCACCTTTCAGAGAACTGATGGCTTGTGCCGAGCCGAGGTGGAGAGTCCCCAAGCCGTCATTTCTTTGCCAAGAAGGCAGTACCAGCGCTGCACACTTTTGTTGAACAGAAGGTGGGCCAGTCCTTGAGCCTGTCGGTGTGTAGCAAAGTGCATGGCAGCACCGACGTCTGGAGCTCTAACTACGGTCAGGGACAGTACATGTCGTTTACGGCTCACTGGGTGAATGTGGTCCCTTTGCAGCAGCAGCAACTTGGACAGGTCACGCCGCTTCGGCCTCCGCGTTCCCTGCCCGTTGGGCCTGTGACACCATGCGACTCGGCCTCCTCATCCTCTGCCATCTCCTCACCCTCCACTGTGGGCTCAAGTCTCAGTGCCCCTCCAGTCTACCATGTGTGCAGGGCACGGAGGTGTCACGCTGTGCTTCACATGGTTTGTCTTGGCGATCGGAGTCACACAGGGGAGGAACTGCTTAAATTTATTCATCAGGAAATCCAAACATGGCTTACTCCAAGAAAACTTAAAATGGGAATCATGGTTACCGACAATGGGAAGAACATTTTGTCTGCGCTGCGCCAAGGAAGCCTGACCCATGCCCCCTGCATGGCTCACGTCTTCAATCTGGTTGTCAAGCGGTTTCTGAAGTGTTCCCCCCATCTGCAAGACATCCTAACAACTTCAAGGAAACTTTGCATGCACTTCAGCCACTCATACACCGCCAAACACACCCTTCTTGAGCTACAGCGTCAGAACGGTATCCCCCAACATAGTCTGATTTGCGATGTTTCCACCCGTTGGAATTCCACCCTTCACATGTTGGACCAATTATATGAACAGAGAAAAGCCATCACGGATTTCCTGATGATCCAAGCGGATAGGGGAACTCCCCTGTGTAACTTCAATGTCAACCAGTGGCAGCTCATACGTGACACCTGCTGTTTGCTCAGGCCCTTTGAGGAAGCCACTTTATTTGTCAGTCGGCAGGATTACGGGATGAACGATGTGATTCCAATGCTTCATGTACTACAGCACATGTTGGAAACCATGGCTGGTCAGGGCACTGGAGACATGGCATTTACATCTTAAGGCCACATGAACCCCGTTGGAGCTGACCTGGAGGAGGAGGAGGAAGAGGAGGAGGAGTTGCCCAGCGAAACACAGTTTAGGCTTGGCGAAATGGCTGGTTTATCTAGCCAGCGTACAGGAGAGGAGGAGCAGGAGCAGCCAGAGGAGCTAGAGGTTTTTGAGGAAGGCGAGACAGAGGACCCGGGCACACCGTGGCAGTATGCAGTGGAGATGGAGACAGGTAGTCCATCCGAGTCACTTGCGCAAATGGCACGAAGCATGCTCACGTGCTGGCGTAGTGACCCTAGAATTGTTTCCATCTGTCGGCGGGATGACTTCTGGCTGTCCACCTTATTGGACCCTCGCTTCCGGCACAAAATGGGGGCACTTTTTAAACCCACCGAGAGGGAGGACAAACTGAACTACTACAAAGACATTCTACATAGGCAGTTGGCCGATGCCTATCTGCGCCATGGTCCATACTCTCGCAGGTCTGACTTGAGGGGACCTCTGTGCTCACCTTCCACTGCCATGGCTGCTGGGGGGTTTGGCAGGAGCAGCAGCAGCAGCTCCATCAGCAGCAGCCTCAGTTTTCAGTCGCTAATGAGTAGCTTTCTACACCCGCATAGTGAGGCTACTCATGAGCAGCAGGAAGACCTGGAGCAGGACCTGAACCAGCATACTTTGACATGACCATGCCAACACACCTTGAGGATCCGCTGGACTTCTGGGCAGCTAAACTTGATTTGTGGCCGCAACTAGCAGAGTTTGCCCTGGAAAAGCTGTCCTGCCCGACAAGTAGCGTGCCATCTAAGCGGGTGTTTAGTGCGGCGGGGGCCATAGTTACGGCGAGGAGAACTCGTCGGTCAACTAAAAATGTGGAGAGACTCACCTTTGTCAAAATGAATCAGGGATGGATCAGCCAGGATTTCAACCCACCAATGGCTGATGCATGCGACTAGATTCAGCATGGTGCCACGTTTTACACTTTCCAAATGGTGCAAAACATATTTATGTCTTTAGGCCAATTTTGGGCTCCTGCTGATGCCAACTCCAGGGTGTGATTCATCCAATTTTTGGGCTCCTGAAGCCAACCCCAGTGTCTCTTTAAAGTAATGTTTGGGCTCCTGCTGCTGCTGCTGCCAACTCCAGGGTGTGATTCATCCAATTTTTGGGCTCCTGAAGCCAACTCCAGTGTCTCTCTAAAGTAATGTTTGGGCTCCTGCTGCTGCTGCCAACTCCAGGGTGTGATTCATCCAATTTTTGGGCTCCTGAAGTCAACCCCAGTGTCTCTTTAAAGTAATGTTCGGGCTCCTGCTGCTGCTGCTGCCAACTCCAGGGTGTGATTCATCCAATTTTTGGGCTCCTGAAGCCAACCACAGTGTCTCTTTAAAGTAATGTTTGGGCTCCTGCTGCTGCTGCCAACTCCAGGGTGTGATTCATCCAATTTTTGGGCTCCTGAAGCCAACCACAGTGTCTCTTTAAAGTAATGTTTGGGCTCCTGCTGCTGCTGCCAACTCCAGGGTGTGAATCATCCAATTTTTAAGCTCCTGAAGCTAACTCCAGTGTCTCTTTAAAGTAATATTTGGGCTCCTGCTGCTGCTGCCAACTCCAGGGTGTGATTCATCCAATTTTTGGGCTCCTGAAGCCAACCCCAGTGTCTCTTTAAAGTAATGTTTGGGCTCCTGCTGCTGCTGCTGCCAACTCCAGGGTGTGATTCATCCAATTTTTGGGCTCCTGAAGCCAACTCCAGTGTCTCTCTAAAGTAATGTTTGGGCTCCTGCTGCTGCTGCCAACTCCAGGGTGTGATTCATCCAATTTTTGGGCTCCTGAAGTCAACCCCAGTGTCTCTTTAAAGTAATGTTCGGGCTCCTGCTGCTGCTGCTGCCAACTCCAGGGTGTGATTCATCCAATTTTTGGGCTCCTGAAGCCAACCACAGTGTCTCTTTAAAGTAATGTTTGGGCTCCTGCTGCTGCTGCCAACTCCAGGGTGTGATTCATCCAATTTTTGGGCTCCTGAAGCCAACCACAGTGTCTCTTTAAAGTAATGTTTGGGCTCCTGCTGCTGCTGCCAACTCCAGGGTGTGAATCATCCAATTTTTAAGCTCCTGAAGCTAACTCCAGTGTCTCTTTAAAGTAATATTTGGGCTCCTGCTGCTGCTGCCAACTCCAGGGTGTGATTCATCCAATTTTTGGGCTCCTGAAGCCAACCCCAGTGTCTCTTTAAAGTAATGTTTGGGCTCCTGCTGCTGCTGCCAACTCCAGGGTGTGATTCATCCAATTTTTGGGCTCCTGAAGCCAACTCCAGTGTCTCTTTAAAGTAATATTTGGGCTCCTGCTGCTGCTGCTGCCAACTCCAGGGTGTGATTCATCCAATTTTTGGGCTCCTGAAGCCAACCCCAGTGTCTCTTTAAAGTTATAGTTGGGCTCCTGCTGCTGCTGCTGCCAACTCCAGGGTGTGATTCATCCAATTTTTGGGATCCTGAAGCCAACCCCAGTGTCTCTTTAAAGTAATGTTTGGGCTCCTTCTGCTGCTGCTGCCAACTCCAGGGTGTGATTCATCCAATTTTTGGGCTCCTGAAGCCAACTCCAGTGTCTCTTTAAAGTAATGTTTGGGTTCCTGCTGCTGCTGCCAACTCCAGGGTGTGATTCATCCAATTTTTGGGCTCCTGAAGCCAACCCCAGTGTCTCTTTAAAGTAATGTTTGGGCTCCTGCTGCTGCTGCCAACTCCAGGGTGTGATTCATTCAATTTTTGGGCTCCTGAAGCCAACTCCAGTGTCTCTTTAAAGTAATGTTTGGGCTCCTGCTGCTGCCAACTCCAGGGTGTGATTCATCCAATTTTTGGGCTCCTGAAGCCAACTCCAGTGTCTCTTTAAAGTAATGTTTGGGCTCCTGCTGCTGCTGCCAACTCCAGGGTGTGATTCATCCAATTTTTGGGCTCCTGAAGCCAACCCCAGTGTCTCTTTAAAGTAATGTTTGGGCTCCTGCTGCTGCTGCTGCCAACTCCAGGGTGTGATTCATCCAATTTTTGGGCTCCTGAAGCAAACCACAGTGTCTCTTTAAAGTAATGTTTGGGCTCCTGCTGCTTCTGCCAACTCCAGGGTGTGATTCATCCAATTTTTGGGCTCCTGAAGCCAACCCCAGTGTCTCTTTAAAGTAATGTTTGGGCTCCTGCTGCTGCTGCTGCCAACTCCAGGGTGTGATTCATCCAATTTTTGGGCTCCTGAAGCCAACCCCAGTGTCTCTTTAAAGTAATGTTTGGGCTCCTGCTGCTGCTGCTGCCAACTCCAGGGTGTGATTCATCCAATTTTTGGGCTCCTGAAGCCAACTCCAGTGTCTCTTTAAAGTAATGTTTGGGCTCCTGCTGCTGCTGATGCAAACTCCAGGGTGTGATTCATCCAATTTTTGGGCTCCTGAAGCCAACCACAGTGTCTCTTTAAAGTAATGTTTGGGCTCCTGCTGCTGCCAACTCCAGGGTGTGATTCATCCAATTTTTGGGCTCCTGAAGCCAACCACAGTGTCTCTTTAAAGTAATGTTTGGGCTCCTGCTGCTGCTGCCAATCCAGGGTGTGAATCATCCAATTTTTGGGCTCCTGAAGCCAACTCCAGTGTCTCTTTAAAGTAATGTTTGGGCTCCTGCTGCTTCTGCTGCCAACTCCAGGGTGTGATTCATCCAATTTTTGGGCTCCTGAAGCCAGCCACAGTGTCTCTTTAAAGTAATGTTTGGGCTCCTGCTGCTGCTGCTGCCAACTCCAGGGTGTGAATCATCCAATTTTTGGGCTCCTGAAGCCAACTCCAGTGTCTCTTTAAAGTAATATTTGGGCTCCTGCTGCTGCTGCCAACTCCAGGGTGTAAATCATCCAATTTTTGGGCTCCTGAAGCCAACCCCAGTGTCTCTATAAAGTAATGTTTGGGCTCCTACTGCTGCTGCTGCCAACTCCAGGGTGTGAATCATCCAATTTTTGGGCTCCTGAAGCCAACTCCAGTGTCTCTTTAAAGTAATGTTTGGGCTCCTGCTGCTGCTGCCAACTCCAGGGTGTGATTCATTAAATTCTTGGGATCCTGAAGCCAACCCCAGTGTCTCTTTAAAGTAATGTTTGGGCTCCTGCTGCTGCCAACTCCAGGGTGTGATTCATCCAATTTTTGGGCTCCTGAAGCCAACTCTAGTGTCTCTTTAAAGTAATGTTTGGGCTCCTGTTGCTGCTGCCAACTCCAGGGTGTGATTCATCCAATTTTTGGGCTCCTGAAGCCAACCCCAGTGTCTCTTTAAAGTAATGTTTGGGCTCCTGCTGCTGCTGCTGCCAACTCCAGGGTGTGATTCATCCAATTTTTGGGCTCCTGAAGCAAACCACAGTGTCTCTTTAAAGTAATGTTTGGGCTCCTGCTGCTGCTGCCAACTCCAGGGTGTGATTCATCCAATTTTTGGGCTCCTGAAGCCAACCCCAGTGTCTCTTTAAAGTAATGTTTGGGCTCCTGCTGCTGCTGCTGCTGCCAACTCCAGGGTGTGATTCATCCAATTTTTGGGCTCCTGAAGCCAACTCCAGTGTCTCTTTAAAGTAATGTTTGGGCTCCTGCTGCTGCTGCTGCCAACTCCAGGGTGTGATTCATCCAATTTTTGGGCTCCTGAAGCCAACCCCAGTGTCTCTTTAAAGTAATGTTTGGGCTCCTGCTGCTGCTGATGCCAACTCCAGGGTGTGATTCATCCAATTTTTGGGCTCCTGAAACCATCCACAGTGTCTCTTTAAAGTAATGTTTGGGCTCCTGCTGCTGCCAACTCCAGGGTGTGATTCATCCAATTTTTGGGATCCTGAAGCCAACCCCAGTGTCTCTTTAAAGTAATGTTTGGGTTCCTGCTGCTGCTGCCAACTCCAGGGTGTGATTCATCCAATTTTTGGGCTCCTGAAGCCAACCCCAGTGTCTCTTTAAAGTAATGTTTGGGCTCCTGCTACTGCTGATGCCAACTCCAGGGTGTGATTCATTCAATTTTTGGGATCCTGAAGCCAACCCCAGTGTCTCTTTAAAGTAATGTTTGGGCTCCTGCTGCTGCCAACTCCAGGGTGTGATTCATCCAATTTTTGGGCTCCTGAAGCCAACTCCAGTGTCTCTTTAAAGTAATGTTTGGGCTCCTGCTGCTGCTGCCAACTCCAGGGTGTGATTCATCCAATTTTTGGGCTCCTGAAGCCAACCCCAGTGTCTCTTTAAAGTAATGTTTGGGCTCCTGCTGCGGCTGCTGCCAACTCCAGGGTGTGATTCATCCAATTTTTGGGCTCCTGAAGCAAACCACAGTGTCTCTTTAAAGTAATGTTTGGGCTCCTGCTGCTGCTGCTGCCAACTCCAGGGTGTGATTCATCCAATTTTTGGGCTCCTGAAGCCAACCCCAGTGTCTCTTTAAAGTAATGTTTGGGCTCCTGCTGCTGCTGCTGCTGCCAACTCCAGGGTGTGATTCATCCAATTTTTGGGCTCCTGAAGCCAACTCCAGTGTCTCTTTAAAGTAATGTTTGGGCTCCTGCTGCTGCCAACTCCAGGGTGTGATTCATCCAATTTTTGGGCTCCTGAAGCCAACCCCAGTGTCTCTTTAAAGTAATGTTTGGGCTCCTGCTGCTGCTGCCAACTCCAGGGTGTGATTCATCCAATTTTTGGGCTCCTGAAGCCAACCCCAGTGTCTCTTTAAAGTAATGTTTGGGCTCCTGCTGCTGCTGCTGCCAACTCCAGGGTGTGATTCATCCAATTTTTGGGCTCCTGAAGCCAACTCCAGTGTCTCTTTAAAGTAATGTTTGGGCTCCTGCTGCTGCTGCTGCCAACTCCAGGGTGTGATTCATCCAATTTTTGGGCTCCTGAAGCCAACCCCAGTGTCTCTTTAAAGTAATGTTTGGGCTCCTGCTGCTGCTGCCAACTCCAGGGTGTGAATCATCCAATTTTTGGGCTCCTGAAGCCAACTCCAGTGTCTCTTCAAAGTAATGTTTGGGCTCCTGCTGCTGCTGCTGCCAACTCCAGGGTGTGATTCATCCAATTTTTGGGCTCCTGAAGCCAACCACAGTGTCTCTTTAAAGTAATGTTTGGGCTCCTGCTGCTGCTGCTGCTGCCAACTCCAGGGTGTGAATCATCCAATTTTTGGGCTCCTGAAGCCAACTCCAGTGTCTCTTTAAAGTAATATGTGGGCTCCTGCTGCTGCTGCCAACTCCAGGGTGTAAATCATCCAATTTTTGGGCTCCTGAAGCCAACCCCAGTGACTCTTTAAAGTCATGTTTGGGCTCCTGCTGCTGCTGCTGCCAACTCCAGGGTGTGAATCATCCAATTTTTGGGCTCCTGAAGCCAACTCCAGTGTCTCTTTAAAGTAATGTTTGGGCTCCTGCTGCTGCTGCCAACTCTAGGGTGTGATTCATTAAATTTTTGGGATCCTGAAGCCAACCCCAGTGTCTCTTTAAAGTAATGTTTGGGCTCCTGCTGCTGCCAACTCCAGGGTGTGATTCATCCAATTTTTGGGCTCCTGAAGCCAACCCCAGTGTCTCTTTAAAGTAATGTTTGGGCTCCTGCTGCTGCTGCTGCCAACTCCAGGGTGTGATTCATCCAATTTTTGGGCTCCTGAAGCCAACTCCAGTGTCTCTTTAAAGTAATGTTTGGGCTCCTGCTGCTGCTGCTGCCAACTCCAGGGTGTGATTCATCCAATTTTTGGGCTCCTGAAGCCAACCCCAGTGTCTCTTTAAAGTAATGTTTGGGCTCCTGCTGCTGCTGATGCCAACTCCAGGGTGTGATTCATCCAATTTTTGGGCTCCTGAAGCCATCCACAGTGTCTCTTTAAAGTAATGTTTGGGCTCCTGCTGCTGCCAACTCCAGGGTGTGATTCATCCAATTTTTGGGATCCTGAAGCCAACCCCAGTGTCTCTTTAAAGTAATGTTTGGGTTCCTGCTGCTGCTGCCAACTCCAGGGTGTGATTCATCCAATTTTTGGGCTCCTGAAGCCAACCCCAGTGTCTCTTTAAAGTAATGTTTGGGCTCCTGCTGCTGCTGATGCCAACTCCAGGGTGTGATTCATTCAATTTTTGGGATCCTGAAGCCAACCCCAGTGTCTCTTTAAAGTAATGTTTGGGCTCCTGCTGCTGCCAACTCCAGGGTGTGATTCATCCAATTTTTGGGCTCCTGAAGCCAACTCCAGTGTCTCTTTAAAGTAATGTTTGGGCTCCTGCTGCTGCTGCCAACTCCAGGGTGTGATTCATCCAATTTTTGGGCTCCTGAAGCCAACCCCAGTGTCTCTTTAAAGTAATGTTTGGGCTCCTGCTGCGGCTGCTGCCAACTCCAGGGTGTGATTCATCCAATTTTTGGGCTCCTGAAGCAAACCACAGTGTCTCTTTAAAGTAATGTTTGGGCTCCTGCTGCTGCTGCCAACTCCAGGGTGTGATTCATCCAATTTTTGGGCTCCTGAAGCCAACCCCAGTGTCTCTTTAAAGTAATGTTTGGGCTCCTGCTGCTGCTGCTGCTGCCAACTCCAGGGTGTGATTCATCCAATTTTTGGGCTCCTGAAGCCAACTCCAGTGTCTCTTTAAAGTAATGTTTGGGCTCCTGCTGCTGCCAACTCCAGGGTGTGATTCATCCAATTTTTGGGCTCCTGAAGCCAACCCCAGTGTCTCTTTAAAGTAATGTTTGGGCTCCTGCTGCTGCTGCTGCCAACTCCAGGGTGTGATTCATCCAATTTTTGGGCTCCTGAAGCAAACCACAGTGTCTCTTTAAAGTAATGTTTGGGCTCCTGCTGCTGCTGCCAACTCCAGGGTGTGATTCATCCAATTTTTGGGCTCCTGAAGCCAACCCCAGTGTCTCTTTAAAGTAATGTTTGGGCTCCTGCTGCTGCTGCTGCCAACTCCAGGGTGTGATTCATCCAATTTTTGGGCTCCTGAAGCCAACTCCAGTGTCTCTTTAAAGTAATGTTTGGGCTCCTGCTGCTGCTGCTGCCAACTCCAGGGTGTGATTCATCCAATTTTTGGGCTCCTGAAGCCAACCCCAGTGTCTCTTTAAAGTAATGTTTGGGCTCCTGCTGCTGCTGCCAACTCCAGGGTGTGAATCATCCAATTTTTGGGCTCCTGAAGCCAACTCCAGTGTCTCTTTAAAGTAATGTTTGGGCTCCTGCTGCTGCTGCTGCCAACTCCAGGGTGTGATTCATCCAATTTTTGGGCTCCTGAAGCCAACCACAGTGTCTCTTTAAAGTAATGTTTGGGCTCCTGCTGCTGCTGCTGCTGCCAACTCCAGGGTGTGAATCATCCAATTTTTGGGCTCCTGAAGCCAACTCCAGTGTCTCTTTAAAGTAATATTTGGGCTCCTGCTGCTGCTGCCAACTCCAGGGTGTAAATCATCCAATTTTTGGGCTCCTGAAGCCAACCCCAGTGTCTCTTTAAAGTAATGTTTGGGCTCCTGCTGCTGCTGCTGCCAACTCCAGGGTGTGAATCATCCAATTTTTGGGCTCCTGAAGCCAACTCCAGTGTCTCTTTAAAGTAATGTTTGGGCTCCTGCTGCTGCTGCCAACTCTAGGGTGTGATTCATTAAATTTTTGGGATCCTGAAGCCAACCCCAGTGTCTCTTTAAAGTAATGTTTGGGCTCCTGCTGCTGCCAACTCCAGGGTGTGATTCATCCAATTTTTGGGCTCCTGAAGCCAACTCCAGTGTCTCTTTAAAGTAATGTTTGGGCTCCTGCTGCTGCTGCCAACTCCAGGGTGTGATTCATCCAATTTTTGGGCTCCTGAAGCCAACCCCAGTGTCTCTTTAAAGTAATGTTTGGGCTCCTGCTGCTGCTGATGCCAACTCCAGGGTGTGATTCATCCAATTTTTGGGATCCTGAAGCCAACCCCAGTGTCTCTTTAAAGTAATGTTTGGGCTCCTGCTGCTGCCAACTCCAGGGTGTGATTCATCCAATTTTTGGGCTCCTGAAGCCAACTCCAGTGTCTCTTTAAAGTAATGTTTGGGCTCCTGCTGCTGCTGCCAACTCCAGGGTGTGATTCATCCAATTTTTGGGCTCCTGAAGCCAACCCCAGTGTCTCTTTAAAGTAATGTTTGGGCTCCTGCTGCTGCTGCTGCCAACTCCAGGGTGTGATTCATCCAATTTTTGGGCTCCTGAAGCAAACCACAGTGTCTCTTTAAAGTAATGTTTGGGCTCCTGCTGCTGCTGCCAACTCCAGGGTGTGATTCATCCAATTTTTTGGCTCCTAAAGCCAATCCCCCTGTGTCTCTTTAAAGTAATGTTTGGGCTCCTGCTGCTGCTGCTGCCAACTCCAGGGTGTGATTCATCCAATTTTTGGGCTCCTGAAGCCAACTCCAGTGTCTCTTTAAAGTAATGTTTGGGCTCCTGCTGCTGCTGCTGCCAACTCCAGGGTGTGATTCATCCAATTTTTGGGCTCCTGAAGCCAACCCCAGTGTCTCTTTAAAGTAATGTTTGGGCTCCTGCTGCTGCTGATGCCAACTCCAGGGTGTGATCCATCCAATTTTTGGGATCCTGAAGCCAACCCCAGTGTCTCTTTAAAGTAATGTTTGGGCTCCTGCTGCTGCCAACTCCAGGGTGTGATTCATCCAATTTTTGGGCTCCTGAAGCCAACTCCAGTGTCTCTTTAAAGTAATGTTTGGGCTCCTGCTGCTGCTGCCAACTCCAGGGTGTGATTCATCCAATTTTTGGGCTCCTGAAGCCAACCCCAGTGTCTCTTTAAAGTAATGTTTGGGCTCCTGCTGCTGCTGCTGCCAACTCCAGGGTGTGATTCATCCAATTTTTGGGCTCCTGAAGCCAACCCCAGTGTCTCTTTAAAGTAATGTTTGGGCTCCTGCTGCTGCTGCTGCCAACTCCAGGGTGTGATTCATCCAATTTTTGGGCTCCTGAAGCCAACCACAGTGTCTCTTTTAAGTAATGTTTGGGCTCCTGCTGCTGCTGCCAACTCCAGGGTGTGAATCATCCAATTTTTGGGCTCCTGAAGCCAACTCCAGTGTCTCTTTAAAGTAATGTTTGGGCTCCTGCTGCTGCTGCTGCCAACTCCAGGGTGTGATTCATCCAATTTTTGGGCTCCTGAAGCCAACCACAGTGTCTCTTTAAAGTAATGTTTGGGCTCCTGCTGCTGCTGCTGCCAACTCCAGGGTGTGATTCATCCAATTTTTGGGCTCCTGAAGCCAACTCCAGTGTCTCTTTAAAGTAATGTTTGGGCTCCTGCTGCTGCTGCTGCCAACTCCAGGGTGTGATTCATCCAATTTTTGGGCTCCTGAAGCCAACCCCAGTGTCTCCTTAAAGTAATGTTTGGGCTCCTGCTGCTGCTGATGCCAACTCCAGGGTGTGATTCATCCAATTTTTGGGATCCTGAAGCCAACCCCAGTGTCTCTTTAAAGTAATGTTTGGGCTCCTGCTGCTGCCAACTCCAGGGTGTGATTCATCCAATTTTTGGGCTCCTGAAGCCAACTCCAGTGTCTCTTTAAAGTAATGTTTGGGCTCCTGCTGCTGCTGCCAACTCCAGGGTGTGATTCATCCAATTTTTGGGCTCCTGAAGCCAACCCCAGTGTCTCTTTAAAGTAATGTTTGGGCTCCTGCTGCTGCTGCTGCCAACTCCAGGGTGTGATTCATCCAATTTTTGGGCTCCTGAAGCAAACCACAGTGTCTCTTTAAAGTAATGTTTGGGCTCCTGCTGCTGCTGCCAACTCCAGGGTGTGATTCATCCAATTTTTGGGCTCCTGAAGCCAACCCCAGTGTCTCTTTAAAGTAATGTTTGGGCTCCTGCTGCTGCTGCTGCCAACTCCAGGGTGTGATTCATCCAATTTTTGGGCTCCTGAAGCCAACTCCAGTGTCTCTTTAAAGTAATGTTTGGGCTCCTGCTGCTGCTGCTGCCAACTCCAGGGTGTGATTCATCCAATTTTTGGGCTCCTGAAGCCAACCACAGTGTCTCTTTTAAGTAATGTTTGGGCTCCTGCTGCTGCTGCCAACTCCAGGGTGTGAATCATCCAATTTTTGGGCTCCTGAAGCCAACTCCAGTGTCTCTTTAAAGTAATGTTTGGGCTCCTGCTGCTGCTGCTGCCAACTCCAGGGTGTGATTCATCCAATTTTTGGGCTCCTGAAGCCAACCACAGTGTCTCTTTAAAGTAATGTTTGGGCTGCTGCTGCTGCTGCTGCCAACTCCAGGGTGTGAATCATTCAATTTTTGGGCTCCTGAAGCAAACTCCAGTGTCTCTTTAAAGTAATATTTGGGCTCCTGCTGCTGCTGCCAACTCCAGGGTGTAAATCATCCAATTTTTGGGCTCCTGAAGCCAACTCCAGTGTCTCTTTAAAGTAATGTTTGGGCTCCTGCTGCTGCTGCTGCCAACTCCAGGGTGTGATTCATCCAATTTTTGGGCTCCTGAAGCCAACCCCAGTGTCTCTTTAAAGTAATGTTTGGGCTCCTGCTGCTGCTGATGCCAACTCCAGGGTGTGATTCATCCAATTTTTGGGCTCCTGAAGCCATCCACAGTGTCTCTTTAAAGTAATGTTTGGGCTCCTGCTGCTGCCAACTCCAGGGTGTGATTCATCCAATTTTTGGGATCCTGAAGCCAACCCCAGTGTCTCTTTAAAGTAATGTTTGGGTTCCTGCTGCTGCTGCCAACTCCAGGGTGTGATTCATCCAATTTTTGGGCTCCTGAAGCCAACCCCAGTGTCTCTTTAAAGTAATGTTTGGGCTCCTGCTGCTGCTGATGCCAACTCCAGGGTGTGATTCATTCAATTTTTGGGATCCTGAAGCCAACCCCAGTGTCTCTTTAAAGTAATGTTTGGGCTCCTGCTGCTGCTGCTGCTGCCAACTCCAGGGTGTGATTCATCCAATTTTTGGGCTCCTGAAGCAAACCACAGTGTCTCTTTAAAGTAATGTTTGGGCTCCTGCTGCTGCTGCCAACTCCAGGGTGTGATTCATCCAATTTTTGGGCTCCTGAAGCCAACCCCAGTGTCTCTTTAAAGTAATGTTTGGGCTCCTGCTGCTGCTGCTGCTGCCAACTCCAGGGTGTGATTCATCCAATTTTTGGGCTCCTGAAGCCAACTCCAGTGTCTCTTTAAAGTAATGTTTGGGCTCCTGCTGCTGCCAACTCCAGGGTGTGATTCATCCAATTTTTGGGCTCCTGAAGCCAACCCCAGTGTCTCTTTAAAGTAATGTTTGGGCTCCTGCTGCTGCTGCTGCCAACTCCAGGGTGTGATTCATCCAATTTTTGGGCTCCTGAAGCAAACCACAGTGTCTCTTTAAAGTAATGTTTGGGCTCCTGCTGCTGCTGCCAACTCCAGGGTGTGATTCATCCAATTTTTGGGCTCCTGAAGCCAACCCCAGTGTCTCTTTAAAGTAATGTTTGGGCTCCTGCTGCTGCTGCTGCCAACTCCAGGGTGTGATTCATCCAATTTTTGGGCTCCTGAAGCCAACTCCAGTGTCTCTTTAAAGTAATGTTTGGGCTCCTGCTGCTGCTGCTGCCAACTCCAGGGTGTGATTCATCCAATTTTTGGGCTCCTGAAGCCAACCCCAGTGTCTCTTTAAAGTAATGTTTGGGCTCCTGCTGCTGCTGCCAACTCCAGGGTGTGAATCATCCAATTTTTGGGCTCCTGAAGCCAACTCCAGTGTCTCTTTAAAGTAATGTTTGGGCTCCTGCTGCTGCTGCTGCCAACTCCAGGGTGTGATTCATCCAATTTTTGGGCTCCTGAAGCCAACCACAGTGTCTCTTTAAAGTAATGTTTGGGCTCCTGCTGCTGCTGCTGCTGCCAACTCCAGGGTGTGAATCATCCAATTTTTGGGCTCCTGAAGCCAACTCCAGTGTCTCTTTAAAGTAATATTTGGGCTCCTGCTGCTGCTGCCAACTCCAGGGTGTAAATCATCCAATTTTTGGGCTCCTGAAGCCAACCCCAGTGTCTCTTTAAAGTAATGTTTGGGCTCCTGCTGCTGCTGCTGCCAACTCCAGGGTGTGAATCATCCAATTTTTGGGCTCCTGAAGCCAACTCCAGTGTCTCTTTAAAGTAATGTTTGGGCTCCTGCTGCTGCTGCCAACTCTAGGGTGTGATTCATTAAATTTTTGGGATCCTGAAGCCAACCCCAGTGTCTCTTTAAAGTAATGTTTGGGCTCCTGCTGCTGCCAACTCCAGGGTGTGATTCATCCAATTTTTGGGCTCCTGAAGCCAACTCCAGTGTCTCTTTAAAGTAATGTTTGGGCTCCTGCTGCTGCTGCCAACTCCAGGGTGTGATTCATCCAATTTTTGGGCTCCTGAAGCCAACCCCAGTGTCTCTTTAAAGTAATGTTTGGGCTCCTGCTGCTGCTGATGCCAACTCCAGGGTGTGATTCATCCAATTTTTGGGATCCTGAAGCCAACCCCAGTGTCTCTTTAAAGTAATGTTTGGGCTCCTGCTGCTGCCAACTCCAGGGTGTGATTCATCCAATTTTTGGGCTCCTGAAGCCAACTCCAGTGTCTCTTTAAAGTAATGTTTGGGCTCCTGCTGCTGCTGCCAACTCCAGGGTGTGATTCATCCAATTTTTGGGCTCCTGAAGCCAACCCCAGTGTCTCTTTAAAGTAATGTTTGGGCTCCTGCTGCTGCTGCTGCCAACTCCAGGGTGTGATTCATCCAATTTTTGGGCTCCTGAAGCAAACCACAGTGTCTCTTTAAAGTAATGTTTGGGCTCCTGCTGCTGCTGCCAACTCCAGGGTGTGATTCATCCAATTTTTTGGCTCCTAAAGCCAATCCCCCTGTGTCTCTTTAAAGTAATGTTTGGGCTCCTGCTGCTGCTGCTGCCAACTCCAGGGTGTGATTCATCCAATTTTTGGGCTCCTGAAGCCAACTCCAGTGTCTCTTTAAAGTAATGTTTGGGCTCCTGCTGCTGCTGCTGCCAACTCCAGGGTGTGATTCATCCAATTTTTGGGCTCCTGAAGCCAACCCCAGTGTCTCTTTAAAGTAATGTTTGGGCTCCTGCTGCTGCTGATGCCAACTCCAGGGTGTGATCCATCCAATTTTTGGGATCCTGAAGCCAACCCCAGTGTCTCTTTAAAGTAATGTTTGGGCTCCTGCTGCTGCCAACTCCAGGGTGTGATTCATCCAATTTTTGGGCTCCTGAAGCCAACTCCAGTGTCTCTTTAAAGTAATGTTTGGGCTCCTGCTGCTGCTGCCAACTCCAGGGTGTGATTCATCCAATTTTTGGGCTCCTGAAGCCAACCCCAGTGTCTCTTTAAAGTAATGTTTGGGCTCCTGCTGCTGCTGCTGCCAACTCCAGGGTGTGATTCATCCAATTTTTGGGCTCCTGAAGCCAACCCCAGTGTCTCTTTAAAGTAATGTTTGGGCTCCTGCTGCTGCTGCTGCCAACTCCAGGGTGTGATTCATCCAATTTTTGGGCTCCTGAAGCCAACCACAGTGTCTCTTTTAAGTAATGTTTGGGCTCCTGCTGCTGCTGCCAACTCCAGGGTGTGAATCATCCAATTTTTGGGCTCCTGAAGCCAACTCCAGTGTCTCTTTAAAGTAATGTTTGGGCTCCTGCTGCTGCTGCTGCCAACTCCAGGGTGTGATTCATCCAATTTTTGGGCTCCTGAAGCCAACCACAGTGTCTCTTTAAAGTAATGTTTGGGCTCCTGCTGCTGCTGCTGCCAACTCCAGGGTGTGATTCATCCAATTTTTGGGCTCCTGAAGCCAACTCCAGTGTCTCTTTAAAGTAATGTTTGGGCTCCTGCTGCTGCTGCTGCCAACTCCAGGGTGTGATTCATCCAATTTTTGGGCTCCTGAAGCCAACCCCAGTGTCTCCTTAAAGTAATGTTTGGGCTCCTGCTGCTGCTGATGCCAACTCCAGGGTGTGATTCATCCAATTTTTGGGATCCTGAAGCCAACCCCAGTGTCTCTTTAAAGTAATGTTTGGGCTCCTGCTGCTGCCAACTCCAGGGTGTGATTCATCCAATTTTTGGGCTCCTGAAGCCAACTCCAGTGTCTCTTTAAAGTAATGTTTGGGCTCCTGCTGCTGCTGCCAACTCCAGGGTGTGATTCATCCAATTTTTGGGCTCCTGAAGCCAACCCCAGTGTCTCTTTAAAGTAATGTTTGGGCTCCTGCTGCTGCTGCTGCCAACTCCAGGGTGTGATTCATCCAATTTTTGGGCTCCTGAAGCAAACCACAGTGTCTCTTTAAAGTAATGTTTGGGCTCCTGCTGCTGCTGCCAACTCCAGGGTGTGATTCATCCAATTTTTGGGCTCCTGAAGCCAACCCCAGTGTCTCTTTAAAGTAATGTTTGGGCTCCTGCTGCTGCTGCTGCCAACTCCAGGGTGTGATTCATCCAATTTTTGGGCTCCTGAAGCCAACTCCAGTGTCTCTTTAAAGTAATGTTTGGGCTCCTGCTGCTGCTGCTGCCAACTCCAGGGTGTGATTCATCCAATTTTTGGGCTCCTGAAGCCAACCACAGTGTCTCTTTTAAGTAATGTTTGGGCTCCTGCTGCTGCTGCCAACTCCAGGGTGTGAATCATCCAATTTTTGGGCTCCTGAAGCCAACTCCAGTGTCTCTTTAAAGTAATGTTTGGGCTCCTGCTGCTGCTGCTGCCAACTCCAGGGTGTGATTCATCCAATTTTTGGGCTCCTGAAGCCAACCACAGTGTCTCTTTAAAGTAATGTTTGGGCTGCTGCTGCTGCTGCCAACTCCAGGGTGTGAATCATTCAATTTTTGGGCTCCTGAAGCCAACTCCAGTGTCTCTTTAAAGTAATATTTGGGCTCCTGCTGCTGCTGCCAACTCCAGGGTGTAAATCATCCAATTTTTGGGCTCCTGAAGCCAACCCCAGTGTCTCTTTAAAGTAATGTTTGGGCTCCTGCTGCTGCTGCTGCCAACTCCAGGGTGTGATTCATCCAATTTTTGGGCTCCTGAAGCAAACCACAGTGTCTCTTTAAAGTAATGTTTGGGCTCCTGCTGCTGCTGCCAACTCCAGGGTGTGATTCATCCAATTTTTGGGCTCCTGAAGCCAACCCCAGTGTCTCTTTAAAGTAATGTTTGGGCTCCTGCTGCTGCTGCTGCTGCCAACTCCAGGGTGTGATTCATCCAATTTTTGGGCTCCTGAAGCAAACCACAGTGTCTCTTTAAAGTAATGTTTGGGCTCCTGCTGCTGCTGCCAACTCCAGGGTGTGATTCATCCAATTTTTGGGCTCCTGAAGCCAACCCCAGTGTCTCTTTAAAGTAATGTTTGGGCTCCTGCTGCTGCTGCTGCCAACTCCAGGGTGTGATTCATCCAATTTTTGGGCTCCTGAAGCCAACCCCAGTGTCTCTTTAAAGTAATGTTTGGGCTCCTGCTGCTGCTGCTGCCAACTCCAGGGTGTGATTCATCCAATTTTTGGGCTCCTGAAGCAAACCACAGTGTCTCTTTAAAGTAATGTTTGGGCTCCTGCTGCTGCTGCCAACTCCAGGGTGTGAATCATCCAATTTTTGGGCTCCTGAAGCCAACTCCAGTGTCTCTTTAAAGTAATATTTGGGCTCCTGCTGCTGCTGCCAACTCCAGGGTGTAAATCATCCAATTTTTGGGCTCCTGAAGCCAATCCCAGTGTCTCTTTAAAGTAATGTTTGGGCTCCTGCTGCTGCTGCTGCTGCCAACTCCAGGGTGTGATTCATCCAATTTTTGGGCTCCTGAAGCAAACCACAGTGTCTCTTTAAAGTAATGTTTGGGCTCCTGCTGCTGCTGCCAACTCCAGGGTGTGATTCATCCAATTTTTGGGCTCCTGAAGCCAACCCCAGTGTCTCTTTAAAGTAATGTTTGGGCTCCTGCTGCTGCCAACTCCAGGGTGTGATTCATCCAATTTTTGGGCTCCTGAAGCAAACCACAGTGTCTCTTTAAAGTAATGTTTGGGCTCCTGCTGCTGCTGCCAACTCCAGGGTGTGATTCATCCAATTTTTGGGCTCCTGAAGCCAACCCCAGTGTCTCTTTAAAGTAATGTTTGGGCTCCTGCTGCTGCTGCTGCCAACTCCAGGGTGTGATTCATCCAATTTTTGGGCTCCTGAAGCCAACTCCAGTGTCTCTTTAAAGTAATGTTTGGGCTCCTGCTGCTGCTGCTGCCAACTCCAGGGTGTGATTCATCCAATTTTTGGGCTCCTGAAGCCAACCACAGTGTCTCTTTAAAGTAATGTTTGGGCTCCTGCTGCTGCTGCCAACTCCAGGGTGTGAATCATCCAATTTTTGGGCTCCTGAAGCCAACTCCAGTGTCTCTTTAAAGTAATGTTTGGGCTCCTGCTGCTGCTGCTGCCAACTCCAGGGTGTGATTCATCCAATTTTTGGGCTCCTGAAGCCAACCACAGTGTCTCTTTAAAGTAATGTTTGGGCTCCTGCTGCTGCTGCCAACTCCAGGGTGTAAATCATCCAATTTCTGGGCTCCTGAAGCCAACCCCAGTGTCTCTTTAAAGTAATGTTTGGGCTCCCGCTGCTGCTGCTGCCAACTCCAGGGTGTGAATCATCCAATTTTTGGGCTCCTGAAGCCAACTCCAGTGTCTCTTTAAAGTAATGTTTGGGCTCCTGCTGCTGCTGCCAACTCCAGGGTGTGATTCATTAAATTTTTGGGATCCTGAAGCCAACCCCAGTGTCTCTTTAAAGTAATGTTTGGGCTCCTGCTGCTGCCAACTCCAGGGTGTGATTCATCCAATTTTTGGGCTCCTGAAGCCAACTCCAGTGTCTCTTTAACGTAATGTTTGGGCTCCTGCTGCTGCTGCCAACTCCAGGGTGTGATTCATCCAATTTTTGGGCTCCTGAAGCCAACCCCAGTGTCTCTTTAAAGTAATGTTTGGGCTCCTGCTGCTGCTGCTGCCAACTCCAGGGTGTGATTCATCCAATTTTTGGGCTCCTGAAGCAAACCACAGTGTCTCTTTAAAGTAATGTTTGGGCTCCTGCTGCTGCTGCCAACTCCAGGGTGTGATTCATCCAATTTTTGGGCTCCTGAAGCCAACCCCAGTGTCTCTTTAAAGTAATGTTTGGGCTCCTGCTGCTGCTGCTGCCAACTCCAGGGTGTGATTCATCCAATTTTTGGGCTCCTGAAGCCAACTCCAGTGTCTCTTTAAAGTAATGTTTGGGCTCCTGCTGCTGCCAACTCCAGGGTGTGATTCATCCAATTTTTGGGCTCCTGAAGCCAACCACAGTGTCTCTTTAAAGTAATGTTTGGGCTCCTGCTGCTGCTGATGCCAACTCCAGGGTGTGATTCATCCAATTTTTGGGATCCTGAAGCCAACCCCAGTGTTAGGCACTTACCTCATCGCCGTCCCTGGTCCCGCGGCGCGCTGTCAAGTGGCTCCCGGCGGGCGGCTGGTCGGTTGTCTCCGGGTCCGCCGTCTTCTCAGCACCGTCGTGGGGTCCGGGGGCTGGCGGCGCGGGACGCTGCTGGAGCCGGTGTGGCAACGTGCTCCGCGCGGCTGCGCGGGCCTGCCATTCCGTCCGGGGATGCGGCACCTTCCCCTCCTGCCGGGGGCGCGCCCGACACTCAACGTGCTCGCGCGCGCGCGCGAGCACGTCTCCTTTATGCCTCCCGGCGGCGCTTTCCCCAGCGCGCCCGCCGGGGGCAAGTTTGAAGTATCCAGTCTCTGACTGGATCCTGGGATTGAGCCCAGGGACTGGTCGGCCTGTCTGGCCTGGGCCGTCCAGCTCCTGGGACCTATCCCATGATCCGGTGTCGCACCAATCACCCAGGTTCCCTCCAATTCCCCTTTTCCCCAATGGCCAGCATTTATTATAAAGCCCTTCGGCTCCGGGTTCCCAGTGCCCGTTATAGCCTTTGGGTTCTGGATGTGCGTTGCTGACTTTGTGTACCTTGGATCTTTGGATTTTGACTTCTCTTGCTTGCTGCCTGCCCTGACCTCCTGCTTTGCCCGACTACGCCCTTGCCTGACCCTTCTGTACTGCGCTCCGTGACCTCCTGGATTTGACCTCGGCTAGCCTCGACCATCCTTTCGTTACCTCCTCTGGATACCACGCCCCGTGACCTCCTGGTTTGACCTCGGCCTGTAATTCGGACTCTGCCATCCGGCATCCTCGTTCGGGATTCCCTGCCAAACATCTTTCTGCACCTTAAGCTGGTATCCTTTGCGCCTTATAAGTCCTGGGGGCAACCGACTGGGAGAGGCATTACCCGCGTCTCCTACAAGCGGGGGCTTGTCTATAGGCGGAAGTGGCGGTGGAGATTGGGGGATACCAGTTCAAGACAGTCGGGTGTTTGGTACAGTCCTGACAGTATAACGGGCCTGAAGAATGGACCAAATCCTGGAACAGGTGCAAGCCTTAACAGCGGCGGTGGAGCACCTGGCTCATCGGGTTGCGGCCCAGGAGAACCGTCCTGCTCCTAACGTCCCCAGTCCTCAGGGGGCCCCGGCCGCAATGTTTGTGGAACCCAAAATTCCACTCCCGGAAAAATTTCACGGTGACAGGGCAAAATTTGCCAACTTCCGGGACTCTTGCAAATTGTACTTCCAGCTCCGTCCTGTCTCTTCAGGGTCACAAGAGCAGCGGGTCGGCTTGATTATCTCCCTCCTTCAAGGTGATCCTCAGTCCTGGGCCTTTAGTTTGGCATCCCAGGATCCAGTTCGTCTCTCTGTGGACAGTTTTTTCTCCGCGATGGAGGTTCTTTATGATGATCCCGACAAAGGGGCCACAGCTGACGCTAAGTTGCGTACTCTTCGCCAGGGACGCCGTCCAGCCGAAGATTATTGCTCGGAATTCCGTCGCTGGGCAGTAGACTCCCGCTGGAACAATCCTGCCCTCTGCGGCCAATTCCGGCTTGGTTTGGCTGAATCCGTCAAGGACACATTGGTGAATCATCCGGAACCTCAGACCCTAGACGAGTTAATGCACCTCGCCATTCGCATTGACCGTCGGCTTCGGGAAAGACGCCAAGAAAAAGGGTCGCATGCTGAGACAGCTTCAAGGTCCGAGGCCCCACTAGCACAATCTTCGGAAGAGCCCATGCAACTGGGTGCCACAAGGCTCACCGAAGTCGAGAGACGTCGACGCTTATCCGAGGGGCTTTGTCTGTACTGTGGTGGAACCGGCCATATGGTCAGACTATGCCCAAAGAAGCCGTCGGGAAACTCCAGAGCCTAGGGGGTTTCGAGGGGGCCCTCCTAGGCTGTAAGGTATCACCTCAAGTATCGTCTCCAGTTCTTTTTCCAGTCCAGATAAAGATTAATTTTAAGTTTCTGAATTTAAAGGCTCTCATTGACTCCGGAGCAGCCGGGAACTTCCTTGACTCTGAGTTAGCTCAGAGTTTAGGAATTACGCTCCAGTCCTTGCCAACTCCCATCCGGGTCTCTGCCATTGACGGCACACCTGTGGCTGGAGGCTTAGTTCAGTTCAGAACCCTTCCCGTACAGTTCAAGGTGGGAGCTAATCACTCTGAAGTAATTAGTTTTTTGGTCTTAAGTATGCCTAGCACCCCTTTAATTCTGGGATTGCCATGGTTGCGAGAGCACAATCCCCAAATTGATTGGGTCTCAGGGCAAATCATAAAGTGGGGGCACCAATGCTTTCAGAATTGTTTGAAATTCCCGGTCAGGGTTGCGCAACTGTCCCCAGCTGGAATCCCCACTCCGTACTTAGAATTTGCCGACGTCTTTTCTGAAAAGGCGGCGGACAAACTTCCTCCCCATAGACCATGGGATTGCCCTATCGAACTACTCCCCGGTACCATGCCTCCGAGGGGAAGAATATTTAATCTAACCCGAGCTGAAACCATCGCCATGCGGGAATATATTGTGGAAAACCTAGAGAAGGGGTTTATTCGGCCATCATCTTCCCCGGCAGGAGCAGGGTTCTTTTTTGTAGAAAAGAAAGATGGGGGGCTCCGCCCCTGTATTGATTATCGGGGTTTAAATAACGTTACTGTTAAAAATAAGTATCCCCTGCCACTTATTGAGGGGTTATTTACACAGGTGGTTGGGGCGCAGGTGTTTTCCAAACTCGACCTTCGGGGGGCCTATAACCTCATCAGAATTAGGCAGGGGGACGAGTGGAAAACGGCCTTCAATACCCTTGAGGGGCACTATGAGTATTTGGTAATGCCATTTGGTTTGTGCAATGCCCCCGCGGTCTTTCAAAGCTTTGTAAACGAAATTTTTAGGGACTATCTTGGCCGATTTGTGGTCGTTTATTTAGACGACATTTTGATTTTTTCTTCATCCCTGGAGGAACACCGCAAACATGTGCGTATTGTGTTGCAAAAACTCAGGGAAAATTGTTTATATGCCAAGTTAAAGAAGTGTCAATTTGAGGTATCTGAGGTTCCGTTTCTCGGCTATATTATTTCTAAATCTGGTCTATCCATGGATCAGTCTAAAGTGAAGGCAGTCTTAGAGTGGGAGCAGCCCAAGGATCTGAAGGGCCTGCAGAGATTCCTGGGCTTCGCTAATTTTTATAGAAGGTTCATTAAGAACTTTTCTTCTCTAGTAACTCCATTGACTAATCTTACCAAGAAAAGCGGGTACCCCTCAGTTTGGCCAGTTCAAGCCGTTCAGGCCTTTGAGAATCTGAAAAGAGTGTTTAGCTCCGCCCCGGTCTTAGTTCACCCGGATGAGCAATCACCCTTCTATGTGGAGGTGGATGCCTCGGAATTTGCAGTGGGGGCGGTTTTGTCACAATATCATGGGTCACCTGAACGCCTTCATCCATGTGCTTTCTTCTCCAAGAAGTTCTCTGGGGCCGAGAGAAATTATGATATTGGCAACAGAGAATTATTGGCTATCAAGCTGGCCTTCCAGGAATGGAGACACTGGCTGGAGGGGGCTCAGTACCCAGTTACGGTCTTTACAGATCATAAAAATCTGGAATACATTCAATCTGCTAAAAGACTAACTCCAAGACAGGCTCGCTGGTCCTTGTTCTTTTCCCGGTTTAACTTCTCTATCACCTATAAACCTGGGTCCAAAAATGTTAAAGCGGATGCCCTGTCTCGGAGTTTTTCTTTCCCTAACTCGCCCGAAAGAGTGGATATTCCCATCTTACCCCACTCCCTGGTGGTAGCCGCCATCCAACCCCAACTTCCTGATCTAGCTCAGTTCCAAGCCGAAGCTCCACCTGAGAAACCTGAGTCTGTCCAGTTTGTGCCCTCTCGTTACCGCACTGCCTTTTTGTCTCATTTTCATGATACTAAAACAGCGGGTCATCCGGGGATCAAGAAAACTATTGGTCTATTGACGCGCCAAGTTTGGTGGCCATCCATGAGAAAGGACGCTCAGAATTTTGTCTTAGCCTGTAAAGTCTGTGCTCGGAGTAAGTCTTTAAGACATTCTCCTGAAGGCCCGCTGCTACCGTTGCCCACTCCTGCCTCCCCATGGACCCATCTGGCCATGGACTTTGTTACTGATCTGCCCCCTTCCCAGGGATTTACAGTTATTTGGGTAGTAGTGGACCGCTTTAGCAAGATGGCTCATTTTATCCCTTTAAAAAAACTTCCCTCAGCTCAAATATTAGCTCAACTCTTTGTCACTCACATTTTTAGAATTCATGGTATTCCAGTAGATATTGTTTCGGATAGGGGGGTCCAATTCGTCTCCCGTTTTTGGAGGGCCTTCTGTTCTAAGTTGGGTTTCACCGTCTCTTTGTCCTCGGCTTTCCATCCTCAATCGAATGGACAAACCGAAAGAACTAACCAATCTTTAGAACAGTACTTGCGTTGTTTTACGGCCGATACTCAGACGGACTGGGCCTTCTTCCTACCGTTTGCTGAGTTTGCATTAAACAACGCCTCACATTCTTCCACGGGGGTTTCTCCCTTCCATTGCGTCTATGGCAAGGACCTGAAGTTTTCTGCCCTTTCAGACCAACCCTCTAGAGTTCCCTCCGTGGATGAATGGCTGTCCAAATGGCCAGGGGAATGGAATAAGATCCAGCAACATCTAACTAAAGCTGTTCTTCAACAGAAAAAGTTTGCAGATCGCAAACGTTCTTCTAACCCTAGTTATGAGGTGGGAAATTGGGTTTGGCTTTCAACCAAGAATTTAGCCTTACGCCAGCCCTCCGCTAAGTTAGGGCCTAAATTTATCGGCCCCTTCCCCATAACACGGAAGATCAATCAGGTTACGTACCAGTTAGCCCTCCCTTCTTCCATGAAAATTTGTAGATCTTTTCACGTTTCACTTCTTAAGCCTGCAAGAAACCATGAACCCAATAATTCCCCTGGGCCTGTGTTAGTCGATGGGCATCAGGAATTTGAGATTGCCCGGATTCTTGACTCCCGCCTGTTTAGAAACTCTCTTCAGTATTTAATTGACTGGAAGGGGTACGGCCCGGAAGAAAGATCTTGGGTCCCGGCCAGAGAAGTTCATGCGCAGAATTTAGTGAAGAGATTTCACAGAGAGAATCCGTTGAAACCCAGCTTGGAGGGTCCAGTGGCCCCTCCTCAGGGGGGGGGTAATGTTAGGCACTTACCTCATCGCCGTCCCTGGTCCCGCGGCGCGCTGTCAAGTGGCTCCCGGCGGGCGGCTGGTCGGTTGTCTCCGGGTCCGCCGTCTTCTCAGCGCCGTCGTGGGGTCCGGGGGCTGGCGGCGCGGGACGCTGCTGGAGCCGGTGTGGCAACGTGCTCCGCGCGGCTGCGCGGGCCTGCCATTCCGTCCGGGGATGCGGCACCTTCCCCTCCTGCCGGGGGCGCGCCCGACACTCAACGTGCTCGCGCGCGCGCGCGAGCACGTCTCCTTTATGCCTCCCGGCGGCGCTTTCCCCAGCGCGCCCGCCGGGGGCAAGTTTGAAGTATCCAGTCTCTGACTGGATCCTGGGATTGAGCCCAGGGACTGGTCGGCCTGTCTGGCCTGGGCCGTCCAGCTCCTGGGACCTATCCCATGATCCGGTGTCGCACCAATCACCCAGGTTCCCTCCAATTCCCCTTTTCCCCAATGGCCAGCATTTATTATAAAGCCCTTCGGCTCCGGGTTCCCAGTGCCCGTTATAGCCTTTGGGTTCTGGATGTGCGTTGCTGACTTTGTGTACCTTGGATCTTTGGATTTTGACTTCTCTTGCTTGCTGCCTGCCCTGACCTCCTGCTTTGCCCGACTACGCCCTTGCCTGACCCTTCTGTACTGCGCTCCGTGACCTCCTGGATTTGACCTCGGCTAGCCTCGACCATCCTTTCGTTACCTCCTCTGGATACCACGCCCCGTGACCTCCTGGTTTGACCTCGGCCTGTAATTCGGACTCTGCCATCCGGCATCCTCGTTCGGGATTCCCTGCCAAACATCTTTCTGCACCTTAAGCTGGTATCCTTTGCGCCTTATAAGTCCTGGGGGCAACCGACTGGGAGAGGCATTACCCGCGTCTCCTACAAGCGGGGGCTTGTCTATAGGCGGAAGTGGCGGTGGAGATTGGGGGATACCAGTTCAAGACAGTCGGGTGTTTGGTACAGTCCTGACACCCAGTGTCTCTTTAAAGTAATGTTTGGGCTCCTGCTGCTGCCAACTCCAGGGTGTGATTCATCCAATTTTTGGGCTCCTGAAGCCAACTCCAGTGTCTCTTTAAAGTAATGTCTGGGCTCCTGCTGCTGCTGCCAACTCCAGGGTGTGATTCATCCAATTTTTGGGCTCCTGAAGCCAACCCCAGTGTCTCTTTAAAGTAATGTTTGGGCTCCTGCTGCTGCTGCTGCCAACTCCAGGGTGTGATTCATCCAATTTTTGGGCTCCTGAAGCCAACTCCAGTGTCTCTTTAAAGTAATGTTTGGGCTCCTGCTGCTGCTGCTGCCAACTCCAGGGTGTGATTCATCCAATTTTTGGGCTCCTGAAGCCAACCACAGTGTCTCTTTAAAGTAATGTTTGGGCTCCTGCTGCTGCTGCCAACTCCAGGGTGTGAATCATCCAATTTTTGGGCTCCTGAAGCCAACTCCAGTGTCTCTTTAAAGTAATGTTTGGGCTCCTGCTGCTGCTGCTGCCAACTCCAGGGTGTGATTCATCCAATTTTTGGGCTCCTGAAGCCAACCACAGTGTCTCTTTAAAGTAATGTTTGGGCTCCTGCTGCTGCTGCCAACTCCAGGGTGTAAATCATCCAATTTCTGGGCTCTTGAAGCCAACCCCAGTGTCTCTTTAAAGTAATGTTTGGGCTCCCGCTGCTGCTGCTGCCAACTCCAGGGTGTGAATCATCCAATTTTTGGGCTCCTGAAGCCAACTCCAGTGTCTCTTTAAAGTAATGTTTGGGCTCCTGCTGCTGCTGCCAACTCCAGGGTGTGATTCATTAAATTTTTGGGATCCTGAAGCCAACCCCAGTGTCTCTTTAAAGTAATGTTTGGGCTCCTGCTGCTGCCAACTCCAGGGTGTGATTCATCCAATTTTTGGGCTCCTGAAGCCAACTCCAGTGTCTCTTTAACGTAATGTTTGGGCTCCTGCTGCTGCTGCCAACTCCAGGGTGTGATTCATCCAATTTTTGGGCTCCTGAAGCCAACCCCAGTGTCTCTTTAAAGTAATGTTTGGGCTCCTGCTGCTGCTGCTGCCAACTCCAGGGTGTGATTCATCCAATTTTTGGGCTCCTGAAGCAAACCACAGTGTCTCTTTAAAGTAATGTTTGGGCTCCTGCTGCTGCTGCCAACTCCAGGGTGTGATTCATCCAATTTTTGGGCTCCTGAAGCCAACCCCAGTGTCTCTTTAAAGTAATGTTTGGGCTCCTGCTGCTGCTGCTGCCAACTCCAGGGTGTGATTCATCCAATTTTTGGGCTCCTGAAGCAAACCACAGTGTCTCTTTAAAGTAATGTTTGGGCTCCTGCTGCTGCTGCCAACTCCAGGGTGTGATTCATCCAATTTTTGGGCTCCTGAAGCCAACCCCAGTGTCTCTTTAAAGTAATGTTTGGGCTCCTGCTGCTGCTGCTGCCAACTCCAGGGTGTGATTCATCCAATTTTTGGGCTCCTGAAGCCAACTCCAGTGTCTCTTTAAAGTAATGTTTGGGCTCCTGCTGCTGCCAACTCCAGGGTGTGATTCATCCAATTTTTGGGCTCCTGAAGCCAACCACAGTGTCTCTTTAAAGTAATGTTTGGGCTCCTGCTGCTGCTGATGCCAACTCCAGGGTGTGATTCATCCAATTTTTGGGATCCTGAAGCCAACCCCAGTGTCTCTTTAAAGTAATGTTTGGGCTCCTGCTGCTGCCAACTCCAGGGTGTGATTCATCCAATTTTTGGGCTCCTGAAGCCAACTCCAGTGTCTCTTTAAAGTAATGTTTGGGCTCCTGCTGCTGCTGCCAACTCCAGGGTGTGATTCATCCAATTTTTGGGCTCCTGAAGCCAACCCCAGTGTCTCTTTAAAGTAATGTTTGGGCTCCTGCTGCTGCTGCTGCCAACTCCAGGGTGTGATTCATCCAATTTTTGGGCTCCTGAAGCAAACCACAGTGTCTCTTTAAAGTAATGTTTGGGCTCCTGCTGCTGCTGCCAACTCCAGGGTGTGATTCATCCAATTTTTTGGCTCCTAAAGCCAACCCCATTGTCTCTTTAAAGTAATGTTTGGGCTCCTGCTGCTGCTGCTGCCAACTCCAGGGTGTGATTCATCCAATTTTTGGGCTCCTGAAGCCAACTCCAGTGTCTCTTTAAAGTAATGTTTGGGCTCCTGCTGCTGCTGCTGCCAACTCCAGGGTGTGATTCATCCAATTTTTGGGCTCCTGAAGCCAACCCCAGTGTCTCTTTAAAGTAATGTTTGGGCTCCTGCTGCTGCTGCCAACTCCAGGGTGTGATTCATCCAATTTTTGGGATCCTGAAGCCAACCCCAGTGTCTCTTTAAAGTAATGTTTGGGCTCCTGCTGCTGCCAACTCCAGGGTGTGATTCATCCAATTTTTGGGCTCCTGAAGCCAACTCCAGTGTCTCTTTAAAGTAATGTTTGGGCTCCTGCTGCTGCTGCCAACTCCAGGGTGTGATTCATCCAATTTTTGGGCTCCTGAAGCCAACCCCAGTGTCTCTTTAAAGTAATGTTTGGGCTCCTGCTGCTGCTGCTGCCAACTCCAGGGTGTGATTCATCCAATTTTTGGGCTCCTGAAGCCAACCCCAGTGTCTCTTTAAAGTAATGTTTGGGCTCCTGCTGCTGCTGCTGCCAACTCCAGGGTGTGATTCATCCAATTTTTGGGCTCCTGAAGCCAACCACAGTGTCTCTTTTAAGTAATGTTTGGGCTCCTGCTGCTGCTGCCAACTCCAGGGTGTGAATCATCCAATTTTTGGGCTCCTGAAGCCAACTCCAGTGTCTCTTTAAAGTAATGTTTGGGCTCCTGCTGCTGCTGCTGCCAACTCCAGGGTGTGATTCATCCAATTTTTGGGCTCCTGAAGCCAACCACAGTGTCTCTTTAAAGTAATGTTTGGGCTCCTGCTGCTGCTGCTGCCAACTCCAGGGTGTGATTCATCCAATTTTTGGGCTCCTGAAGCCAACTCCAGTGTCTCTTTAAAGTAATGTTTGGGCTCCTGCTGCTGCTGCTGCCAACTCCAGGGTGTGATTCATCCAATTTTTGGGCTCCTGAAGCCAACCCCAGTGTCTCCTTAAAGTAATGTTTGGGCTCCTGCTGCTGCTGCTGATGCCAACTCCAGGGTGTGATTCATCCAATTTTTGGGATCCTGAAGCCAACCCCAGTGTCTCTTTAAAGTAATGTTTGGGCTCCTGCTGCTGCCAACTCCAGGGTGTGATTCATCCAATTTTTGGGCTCCTGAAGCCAACTCCAGTGTCTCTTTAAAGTAATGTTTGGGCTCCTGCTGCTGCTGCCAACTCCAGGGTGTGATTCATCCAATTTTTGGGCTCCTGAAGCCAACCCCAGTGTCTCTTTAAAGTAATGTTTGGGCTCCTGCTGCTGCTGCTGCCAACTCCAGGGTGTGATTCATCCAATTTTTGGGCTCCTGAAGCCAACTCCAGTGTCTCTTTAAAGTAATATTTGGGCTCCTGCTGCTGCTGCCAACTCCAGGGTGTAAATCATCCAATTTTTGGGCTCCTGAAGCCAACTCCAGTGTCTCTTTAAAGTAATGTTTGGGCTCCTGCTGCTGCTGCTGCCAACTCCAGGGTGTGATTCATCCAATTTTTGGGCTCCTGAAGCCAACCCCAGTGTCTCTTTAAAGTAATGTTTGGGCTCCTGCTGCTGCTGATGCCAACTCCAGGGTGTGATTCATCCAATTTTTGGGCTCCTGAAGCCATCCACAGTGTCTCTTTAAAGTAATGTTTGGGCTCCTGCTGCTGCCAACTCCAGGGTGTGATTCATCCAATTTTTGGGATCCTGAAGCCAACCCCAGTGTCTCTTTAAAGTAATGTTTGGGTTCCTGCTGCTGCTGCCAACTCCAGGGTGTGATTCATCCAATTTTTGGGCTCCTGAAGCCAACCCCAGTGTCTCTTTAAAGTAATGTTTGGGCTCCTGCTGCTGCTGATGCCAACTCCAGGGTGTGATTCATTCAATTTTTGGGATCCTGAAGCCAACCCCAGTGTCTCTTTAAAGTAATGTTTGGGCTCCTGCTGCTGCTGCTGCTGCCAACTCCAGGGTGTGATTCATCCAATTTTTGGGCTCCTGAAGCAAACCACAGTGTCTCTTTAAAGTAATGTTTGGGCTCCTGCTGCTGCTGCCAACTCCAGGGTGTGATTCATCCAATTTTTGGGCTCCTGAAGCCAACCCCAGTGTCTCTTTAAAGTAATGTTTGGGCTCCTGCTGCTGCTGCTGCTGCCAACTCCAGGGTGTGATTCATCCAATTTTTGGGCTCCTGAAGCCAACTCCAGTGTCTCTTTAAAGTAATGTTTGGGCTCCTGCTGCTGCCAACTCCAGGGTGTGATTCATCCAATTTTTGGGCTCCTGAAGCCAACCCCAGTGTCTCTTTAAAGTAATGTTTGGGCTCCTGCTGCTGCTGCTGCCAACTCCAGGGTGTGATTCATCCAATTTTTGGGCTCCTGAAGCAAACCACAGTGTCTCTTTAAAGTAATGTTTGGGCTCCTGCTGCTGCTGCCAACTCCAGGGTGTGATTCATCCAATTTTTGGGCTCCTGAAGCCAACCACAGTGTCTCTTTAAAGTAATGTTTGGGCTCCTGCTGCTGCTGCTGCTGCCAACTCCAGGGTGTGAATCATCCAATTTTTGGGCTCCTGAAGCCAACTCCAGTGTCTCTTTAAAGTAATATTTGGGCTCCTGCTGCTGCTGCCAACTCCAGGGTGTAAATCATCCAATTTTTGGGCTCCTGAAGCCAACCCCAGTGTCTCTTTAAAGTAATGTTTGGGCTCCTGCTGCTGCTGCTGCCAACTCCAGGGTGTGAATCATCCAATTTTTGGGCTCCTGAAGCCAACTCCAGTGTCTCTTTAAAGTAATGTTTGGGCTCCTGCTGCTGCTGCCAACTCTAGGGTGTGATTCATTAAATTTTTGGGATCCTGAAGCCAACCCCAGTGTCTCTTTAAAGTAATGTTTGGGCTCCTGCTGCTGCCAACTCCAGGGTGTGATTCATCCAATTTTTGGGCTCCTGAAGCCAACTCCAGTGTCTCTTTAAAGTAATGTTTGGGCTCCTGCTGCTGCTGCCAACTCCAGGGTGTGATTCATCCAATTTTTGGGCTCCTGAAGCCAACCCCAGTGTCTCTTTAAAGTAATGTTTGGGCTCCTGCTGCTGCTGATGCCAACTCCAGGGTGTGATTCATCCAATTTTTGGGATCC
This sequence comes from Gastrophryne carolinensis, assembly GCA_027917425.1. NCBI lineage: Eukaryota > Metazoa > Chordata > Amphibia > Anura > Microhylidae > Gastrophryne > Gastrophryne carolinensis. Next base: position 122,345,950 of record CM051238.1, read on the forward strand.
TGAAGCCAACCCCAGTGTCTCTTTAAAGTAATGTTTGGGCTCCTGCTGCTGCCAACTCCAGGGTGTGATTCATCCAATTTTTGGGCTCCTGAAGCCAACTCCAGTGTCTCTTTAAAGTAATGTTTGGGCTCCTGCTGCTGCTGCCAACTCCAGGGTGTGATTCATCCAATTTTTGGGCTCCTGAAGCCAACCCCAGTGTCTCTTTAAAGTAATGTTTGGGCTCCTGCTGCTGCTGCTGCCAACTCCAGGGTGTGATTCATCCAATTTTTGGGCTCCTGAAGCAAACCACAGTGTCTCTTTAAAGTAATGTTTGGGCTCCTGCTGCTGCTGCCAACTCCAGGGTGTGATTCATCCAATTTTTTGGCTCCTAAAGCCAATCCCCCTGTGTCTCTTTAAAGTAATGTTTGGGCTCCTGCTGCTGCTGCTGCCAACTCCAGGGTGTGATTCATCCAATTTTTGGGCTCCTGAAGCCAACTCCAGTGTCTCTTTAAAGTAATGTTTGGGCTCCTGCTGCTGCTGCTGCCAACTCCAGGGTGTGATTCATCCAATTTTTGGGCTCCTGAAGCCAACCCCAGTGTCTCTTTAAAGTAATGTTTGGGCTCCTGCTGCTGCTGATGCCAACTCCAGGGTGTGATCCATCCAATTTTTGGGATCCTGAAGCCAACCCCAGTGTCTCTTTAAAGTAATGTTTGGGCTCCTGCTGCTGCCAACTCCAGGGTGTGATTCATCCAATTTTTGGGCTCCTGAAGCCAACTCCAGTGTCTCTTTAAAGTAATGTTTGGGCTCCTGCTGCTGCTGCCAACTCCAGGGTGTGATTCATCCAATTTTTGGGCTCCTGAAGCCAACCCCAGTGTCTCTTTAAAGTAATGTTTGGGCTCCTGCTGCTGCTGCTGCCAACTCCAGGGTGTGATTCATCCAATTTTTGGGCTCCTGAAGCCAACCCCAGTGTCTCTTTAAAGTAATGTTTGGGCTCCTGCTGCTGCTGCTGCCAACTCCAGGGTGTGATTCATCCAATTTTTGGGCTCCTGAAGCCAACCACAGTGTCTCTTTTAAGTAATGTTTGGGCTCCTGCTGCTGCTGCCAACTCCAGGGTGTGAATCATCCAATTTTTGGGCTCCTGAAGCCAACTCCAGTGTCTCTTTAAAGTAATGTTTGGGCTCCTGCTGCTGCTGCTGCCAACTCCAGGGTGTGATTCATCCAATTTTTGGGCTCCTGAAGCCAACCACAGTGTCTCTTTAAAGTAATGTTTGGGCTCCTGCTGCTGCTGCTGCCAACTCCAGGGTGTGATTCATCCAATTTTTGGGCTCCTGAAGCCAACTCCAGTGTCTCTTTAAAGTAATGTTTGGGCTCCTGCTGCTGCTGCTGCCAACTCCAGGGTGTGATTCATCCAATTTTTGGGCTCCTGAAGCCAACCCCAGTGTCTCCTTAAAGTAATGTTTGGGCTCCTGCTGCTGCTGATGCCAACTCCAGGGTGTGATTCATCCAATTTTTGGGATCCTGAAGCCAACCCCAGTGTCTCTTTAAAGTAATGTTTGGGCTCCTGCTGCTGCCAACTCCAGGGTGTGATTCATCCAATTTTTGGGCTCCTGAAGCCAACTCCAGTGTCTCTTTAAAGTAATGTTTGGGCTCCTGCTGCTGCTGCCAACTCCAGGGTGTGATTCATCCAATTTTTGGGCTCCTGAAGCCAACCCCAGTGTCTCTTTAAAGTAATGTTTGGGCTCCTGCTGCTGCTGCTGCCAACTCCAGGGTGTGATTCATCCAATTTTTGGGCTCCTGAAGCAAACCACAGTGTCTCTTTAAAGTAATGTTTGGGCTCCTGCTGCTGCTGCCAACTCCAGGGTGTGATTCATCCAATTTTTGGGCTCCTGAAGCCAACCCCAGTGTCTCTTTAAAGTAATGTTTGGGCTCCTGCTGCTGCTGCTGCCAACTCCAGGGTGTGATTCATCCAATTTTTGGGCTCCTGAAGCCAACTCCAGTGTCTCTTTAAAGTAATGTTTGGGCTCCTGCTGCTGCTGCTGCCAACTCCAGGGTGTGATTCATCCAATTTTTGGGCTCCTGAAGCCAACCACAGTGTCTCTTTTAAGTAATGTTTGGGCTCCTGCTGCTGCTGCCAACTCCAGGGTGTGAATCATCCAATTTTTGGGCTCCTGAAGCCAACTCCAGTGTCTCTTTAAAGTAATGTTTGGGCTCCTGCTGCTGCTGCTGCCAACTCCAGGGTGTGATTCATCCAATTTTTGGGCTCCTGAAGCCAACCACAGTGTCTCTTTAAAGTAATGTTTGGGCTGCTGCTGCTGCTGCTGCCAACTCCAGGGTGTGAATCATTCAATTTTTGGGCTCCTGAAGCCAACTCCAGTGTCTCTTTAAAGTAATATTTGGGCTCCTGCTGCTGCTGCCAACTCCAGGGTGTAAATCATCCAATTTTTGGGCTCCTGAAGCCAACCCCAGTGTCTCTTTAAAGTAATGTTTGGGCTCCTGCTGCTGCTGCTGCCAACTCCAGGGTGTGATTCATCCAATTTTTGGGCTCCTGAAGCAAACCACAGTGTCTCTTTAAAGTAATGTTTGGGCTCCTGCTGCTGCTGCCAACTCCAGGGTGTGATTCATCCAATTTTTGGGCTCCTGAAGCCAACCCCAGTGTCTCTTTAAAGTAATGTTTGGGCTCCTGCTGCTGCTGCTGCTGCCAACTCCAGGGTGTGATTCATCCAATTTTTGGGCTCCTGAAGCAAACCACAGTGTCTCTTTAAAGTAATGTTTGGGCTCCTGCTGCTGCTGCCAACTCCAGGGTGTGATTCATCCAATTTTTGGGCTCCTGAAGCCAACCCCAGTGTCTCTTTAAAGTAATGTTTGGGCTCCTGCTGCTGCTGCTGCCAACTCCAGGGTGTGATTCATCCAATTTTTGGGCTCCTGAAGCCAACCCCAGTGTCTCTTTAAAGTAATGTTTGGGCTCCTGCTGCTGCTGCTGCCAACTCCAGGGTGTGATTCATCCAATTTTTGGGCTCCTGAAGCAAACCACAGTGTCTCTTTAAAGTAATGTTTGGGCTCCTGCTGCTGCTGCCAACTCCAGGGTGTGAATCATCCAATTTTTGGGCTCCTGAAGCCAACTCCAGTGTCTCTTTAAAGTAATATTTGGGCTCCTGCTGCTGCTGCCAACTCCAGGGTGTAAATCATCCAATTTTTGGGCTCCTGAAGCCAATCCCAGTGTCTCTTTAAAGTAATGTTTGGGCTCCTGCTGCTGCTGCTGCTGCCAACTCCAGGGTGTGATTCATCCAATTTTTGGGCTCCTGAAGCAAACCACAGTGTCTCTTTAAAGTAATGTTTGGGCTCCTGCTGCTGCTGCCAACTCCAGGGTGTGATTCATCCAATTTTTGGGCTCCTGAAGCCAACCCCAGTGTCTCTTTAAAGTAATGTTTGGGCTCCTGCTGCTGCTGCTGCCAACTCCAGGGTGTGATTCATCCAATTTTTGGGCTCCTGAAGCAAACCACAGTGTCTCTTTAAAGTAATGTTTGGGCTCCTGCTGCTGCTGCCAACTCCAGGGTGTGATTCATCCAATTTTTGGGCTCCTGAAGCCAACCCCAGTGTCTCTTTAAAGTAATGTTTGGGCTCCTGCTGCTGCTGCTGCCAACTCCAGGGTGTGATTCATCCAATTTTTGGGCTCCTGAAGCCAACTCCAGTGTCTCTTTAAAGTAATGTTTGGGCTCCTGCTGCTGCTGCTGCCAACTCCAGGGTGTGATTCATCCAATTTTTGGGCTCCTGAAGCCAACCACAGTGTCTCTTTAAAGTAATGTTTGGGCTCCTGCTGCTGCTGCCAACTCCAGGGTGTGAATCATCCAATTTTTGGGCTCCTGAAGCCAACTCCAGTGTCTCTTTAAAGTAATGTTTGGGCTCCTGCTGCTGCTGCTGCCAACTCCAGGGTGTGATTCATCCAATTTTTGGGCTCCTGAAGCCAACCACAGTGTCTCTTTAAAGTAATGTTTGGGCTCCTGCTGCTGCTGCCAACTCCAGGGTGTAAATCATCCAATTTCTGGGCTCCTGAAGCCAACCCCAGTGTCTCTTTAAAGTAATGTTTGGGCTCCCGCTGCTGCTGCTGCCAACTCCAGGGTGTGAATCATCCAATTTTTGGGCTCCTGAAGCCAACTCCAGTGTCTCTTTAAAGTAATGTTTGGGCTCCTGCTGCTGCTGCCAACTCCAGGGTGTGATTCATTAAATTTTTGGGATCCTGAAGCCAACCCCAGTGTCTCTTTAAAGTAATGTTTGGGCTCCTGCTGCTGCCAACTCCAGGGTGTGATTCATCCAATTTTTGGGCTCCTGAAGCCAACTCCAGTGTCTCTTTAACGTAATGTTTGGGCTCCTGCTGCTGCTGCCAACTCCAGGGTGTGATTCATCCAATTTTTGGGCTCCTGAAGCCAACCCCAGTGTCTCTTTAAAGTAATGTTTGGGCTCCTGCTGCTGCTGCTGCCAACTCCAGGGTGTGATTCATCCAATTTTTGGGCTCCTGAAGCAAACCACAGTGTCTCTTTAAAGTAATGTTTGGGCTCCTGCTGCTGCTGCCAACTCCAGGGTGTGATTCATCCAATTTTTGGGCTCCTGAAGCCAACCCCAGTGTCTCTTTAAAGTAATGTTTGGGCTCCTGCTGCTGCTGCTGCCAACTCCAGGGTGTGATTCATCCAATTTTTGGGCTCCTGAAGCCAACTCCAGTGTCTCTTTAAAGTAATGTTTGGGCTCCTGCTGCTGCCAACTCCAGGGTGTGATTCATCCAATTTTTGGGCTCCTGAAGCCAACCACAGTGTCTCTTTAAAGTAATGTTTGGGCTCCTGCTGCTGCTGATGCCAACTCCAGGGTGTGATTCATCCAATTTTTGGGATCCTGAAGCCAACCCCAGTGTTAGGCACTTACCTCATCGCCGTCCCTGGTCCCGCGGCGCGCTGTCAAGTGGCTCCCGGCGGGCGGCTGGTCGGTTGTCTCCGGGTCCGCCGTCTTCTCAGCGCCGTCGTGGGGTCCGGGGGCTGGCGGCGCGGGACGCTGCTGGAGCCGGTGTGGCAACGTGCTCCGCGCGGCTGCGCGGGCCTGCCATTCCGTCCGGGGATGCGGCACCTTCCCCTCCTGCCGGGGGCGCGCCCGACACTCAACGTGCTCGCGCGCTGCGCGCGAGCACGTCTCCTTTATGCCTCCCGGCGGCGCTTTCCCCAGCGCGCCCGCCGGGGGCAAGTTTGAAGTATCCAGTCTCTGACTGGATCCTGGGATTGAGCCCAGGGACTGGTCGGCCTGTCTGGCCTGGGCCGTCCAGCTCCTGGGACCTATCCCATGATCCGGTGTCGCACCAATCACCCAGGTTCCCTCCAATTCCCCTTTTCCCCAATGGCCAGCATTTATTATAAAGCCCTTCGGCTCCGGGTTCCCAGTGCCCGTTATAGCCTTTGGGTTCTGGATGTGCGTTGCTGACTTTGTGTACCTTGGATCTTTGGATTTTGACTTCTCTTGCTTGCTGCCTGCCCTGACCTCCTGCTTTGCCCGACTACGCCCTTGCCTGACCCTTCTGTACTGCGCTCCGTGACCTCCTGGATTTGACCTCGGCTAGCCTCGACCATCCTTTCGTTACCTCCTCTGGATACCACGCCCCGTGACCTCCTGGTTTGACCTCGGCCTGTAATTCGGACTCTGCCATCCGGCATCCTCGTTCGGGATTCCCTGCCAAACATCTTTCTGCACCTTAAGCTGGTATCCTTTGCGCCTTATAAGTCCTGGGGGCAACCGACTGGGAGAGGCATTACCCGCGTCTCCTACAAGCGGGGGCTTGTCTATAGGCGGAAGTGGCGGTGGAGATTGGGGGATACCAGTTCAAGACAGTCGGGTGTTTGGTACAGTCCTGACAGTATAACGGGCCTGAAGAATGGACCAAATCCTGGAACAGGTGCAAGCCTTAACAGCGGCGGTGGAGCACCTGGCTCATCGGGTTGCGGCCCAGGAGAACCGTCCTGCTCCTAACGTCCCCAGTCCTCAGGGGGCCCCGGCCGCAATGTTTGTGGAACCCAAAATTCCACTCCCGGAAAAATTTCACGGTGACAGGGCAAAATTTGCCAACTTCCGGGACTCTTGCAAATTGTACTTCCAGCTCCGTCCTGTCTCTTCAGGGTCACAAGAGCAGCGGGTCGGCTTGATTATCTCCCTCCTTCAAGGTGATCCTCAGTCCTGGGCCTTTAGTTTGGCATCCCAGGATCCAGTTCGTCTCTCTGTGGACAGTTTTTTCTCCGCGATGGAGGTTCTTTATGATGATCCCGACAAAGGGGCCACAGCTGATGCTAAGTTGCGTACTCTTCGCCAGGGACGCCGTCCAGCCGAAGATTATTGCTCGGAATTCCGTCGCTGGGCAGTAGACTCCCGCTGGAACAATCCTGCCCTCTGCGGCCAATTCCGGCTTGGTTTGGCTGAATCCGTCAAGGACACATTGGTGAATCATCCGGAACCTCAGACCCTAGACGAGTTAATGCACCTCGCCATTCGCATTGACCGTCGGCTTCGGGAAAGACGCCAAGAAAAAGGGTCGCATGCTGAGACAGCTTCAAGGTCCGAGGCCCCACTAGCACAATCTTCGGAAGAGCCCATGCAACTGGGTGCCACAAGGCTCACCGAAGTCGAGAGACGTCGACGCTTATCCGAGGGGCTTTGTCTGTACTGTGGTGGAACCGGCCATATGGTCAGACTATGCCCAAAGAAGCCGTCGGGAAACTCCAGAGCCTAGGGGGTTTCGAGGGGGCCCTCCTAGGCTGTAAGGTATCACCTCAAGTATCGTCTCCAGTTCTTTTTCCAGTCCAGATAAAGATTAATTTTAAGTTTCTGAATTTAAAGGCTCTCATTGACTCCGGAGCAGCCGGGAACTTCCTTGACTCTGAGTTAGCTCAGAGTTTAGGAATTACGCTCCAGTCCTTGCCAACTCCCATCCGGGTCTCTGCCATTGACGGCACACCTGTGGCTGGAGGCTTAGTTCAGTTCAGAACCCTTCCCGTACAGTTCAAGGTGGGAGCTAATCACTCTGAAGTAATTAGTTTTTTGGTCTTAAGTATGCCTAGCACCCCTTTAATTCTGGGATTGCCATGGTTGCGAGAGCACAATCCCCAAATTGATTGGGTCTCAGGGCAAATCATAAAGTGGGGGCACCAATGCTTTCAGAATTGTTTGAAATTCCCGGTCAGGGTTGCGCAACTGTCCCCAGCTGGAATCCCCACTCCGTACTTAGAATTTGCCGACGTCTTTTCTGAAAAGGCGGCGGACAAACTTCCTCCCCATAGACCATGGGATTGCCCTATCGAACTACTCCCCGGTACCATGCCTCCGAGGGGAAGAATATTTAATCTAACCCGAGCTGAAACCATCGCCATGCGGGAATATATTGTGGAAAACCTAGAGAAGGGGTTTATTCGGCCATCATCTTCCCCGGCAGGAGCAGGGTTCTTTTTTGTAGAAAAGAAAGATGGGGGGCTCCGCCCCTGTATTGATTATCGGGGTTTAAATAACGTTACTGTTAAAAATAAGTATCCCCTGCCACTTATTGAGGGGTTATTTACACAGGTGGTTGGGGCGCAGGTGTTTTCCAAACTCGACCTTCGGGGGGCCTATAACCTCATCAGAATTAGGCAGGGGGACGAGTGGAAAACGGCCTTCAATACCCTTGAGGGGCACTATGAGTATTTGGTAATGCCATTTGGTTTGTGCAATGCCCCCGCGGTCTTTCAAAGCTTTGTAAACGAAATTTTTAGGGACTATCTTGGCCGATTTGTGGTCGTTTATTTAGACGACATTTTGATTTTTTCTTCATCCCTGGAGGAACACCGCAAACATGTGCGTATTGTGTTGCAAAAACTCAGGGAAAATTGTTTATATGCCAAGTTAAAGAAGTGTCAATTTGAGGTATCTGAGGTTCCGTTTCTCGGCTATATTATTTCTAAATCTGGTCTATCCATGGATCAGTCTAAAGTGAAGGCAGTCTTAGAGTGGGAGCAGCCCAAGGATCTGAAGGGCCTGCAGAGATTCCTGGGCTTCGCTAATTTTTATAGAAGGTTCATTAAGAACTTTTCTTCTCTAGTAACTCCATTGACTAATCTTACCAAGAAAAGCGGGTACCCCTCAGTTTGGCCAGTTCAAGCCGTTCAGGCCTTTGAGAATCTGAAAAGAGTGTTTAGCTCCGCCCCGGTCTTAGTTCACCCGGATGAGCAATCACCCTTCTATGTGGAGGTGGATGCCTCGGAATTTGCAGTGGGGGCGGTTTTGTCACAATATCATGGGTCACCTGAACGCCTTCATCCATGTGCTTTCTTCTCCAAGAAGTTCTCTGGGGCCGAGAGAAATTATGATATTGGCAACAGAGAATTATTGGCTATCAAGCTGGCCTTCCAGGAATGGAGACACTGGCTGGAGGGGGCTCAGTACCCAGTTACGGTCTTTACAGATCATAAAAATCTGGAATACATTCAATCTGCTAAAAGACTAACTCCAAGATAGGCTCGCTGGTCCTTGTTCTTTTCCCGGTTTAACTTCTCTATCACCTATAAACCTGGGTCCAAAAATGTTAAAGCGGATGCCCTGTCTCGGAGTTTTTCTTTCCCTAACTCGCCCGAAAGAGTGGATATTCCCATCTTACCCCACTCCCTGGTGGTAGCCGCCATCCAACCCCAACTTCCTGATCTAGCTCAGTTCCAAGCCGAAGCTCCACCTGAGAAACCTGAGTCTGTCCAGTTTGTGCCCTCTCGTTACCGCACTGCCTTTTTGTCTCATTTTCATGATACTAAAACAGCGGGTCATCCGGGGATCAAGAAAACTATTGGTCTATTGACGCGCCAAGTTTGGTGGCCATCCATGAGAAAGGACGCTCAGAATTTTGTCTTAGCCTGTAAAGTCTGTGCTCGGAGTAAGTCTTTAAGACATTCTCCTGAAGGCCCGCTGCTACCGTTGCCCACTCCTGCCTCCCCATGGACCCATCTGGCCATGGACTTTGTTACTGATCTGCCCCCTTCCCAGGGATTTACAGTTATTTGGGTAGTAGTGGACCGCTTTAGCAAGATGGCTCATTTTATCCCTTTAAAAAAACTTCCCTCAGCTCAAATATTAGCTCAACTCTTTGTCACTCACATTTTTAGAATTCATGGTATTCCAGTAGATATTGTTTCGGATAGGGGGGTCCAATTCGTCTCCCGTTTTTGGAGGGCCTTCTGTTCTAAGTTGGGTTTCACCGTCTCTTTGTCCTCGGCTTTCCATCCTCAATCGAATGGACAAACCGAAATAACTAACCAATCTTTAGAACAGTACTTGCGTTGTTTTACGGCCGATACTCAGACGGACTGGGCCTTCTTCCTACCGTTTGCTGAGTTTGCATTAAACAACGCCTCACATTCTTCCACGGGGGTTTCTCCCTTCCATTGCGTCTATGGCAAGGACCTGAAGTTTTCTGCCCTTTCAGACCAACCCTCTAGAGTTCCCTCCGTGGATGAATGGCTGTCCAAATGGCCAGGGGAATGGAATAAGATCCAGCAACATCTAACTAAAGCTGTTCTTCAACAGAAAAAGTTTGCAGATCGCAAACGTTCTTCTAACCCTAGTTATGAGGTGGGAAATTGGGTTTGGCTTTCAACCAAGAATTTAGCCTTACGCCAGCCCTCCGCTAAGTTAGGGCCTAAATTTATCGGCCCCTTCCCCATAACACGGAAGATCAATCAGGTTACGTACCAGTTAGCCCTCCCTTCTTCCATGAAAATTTGTAGATCTTTTCACGTTTCACTTCTTAAGCCTGCAAGAAACCATGAACCCAATAATTCCCCTGGGCCCGTGTTAGTCGATGGGCATCAGGAATTTGAGATTGCCCGGATTCTTGACTCCCGCCTGTTTAGAAACTCTCTTCAGTATTTAATTGACTGGAAGGGGTACGGCCCGGAAGAAAGATCTTGGGTCCCGGCCAGAGAAGTTCATGCGCAGAATTTAGTGAAGAGATTTCACAGAGAGAATCCGTTGAAACCCAGCTTGGAGGGTCCAGTGGCCCCTCCTCAGGGGGGGGGTAATGTTAGGCACTTACCTCATCGCCGTCCCTGGTCCCGCGGCGCGCTGTCAAGTGGCTCCCGGCGGGCGGCTGGTCGGTTGTCTCCGGGTCCGCCGTCTTCTCAGCGCCGTCGTGGGGTCCGGGGGCTGGCGGCGCGGGACGCTGCTGGAGCCGGTGTGGCAACGTGCTCCGCGCGGCTGCGCGGGCCTGCCATTCCGTCCGGGGATGCGGCACCTTCCCCTCCTGCCGGGGGCGCGCCCGACACTCAACGTGCTCGCGCGCGCGCGCGAGCACGTCTCCTTTATGCCTCCCGGCGGCGCTTTCCCCAGCGCGCCCGCCGGGGGCAAGTTTGAAGTATCCAGTCTCTGACTGGATCCTGGGATTGAGCCCAGGGACTGGTCGGCCTGTCTGGCCTGGGCCGTCCAGCTCCTGGGACCTATCCCATGATCCGGTGTCGCACCAATCACCCAGGTTCCCTCCAATTCCCCTTTTCCCCAATGGCCAGCATTTATTATAAAGCCCTTCGGCTCCGGGTTCCCAGTGCCCGTTATAGCCTTTGGGTTCTGGATGTGCGTTGCTGACTTTGTGTACCTTGGATCTTTGGATTTTGACTTCTCTTGCTTGCTGCCTGCCCTGACCTCCTGCTTTGCCCGACTACGCCCTTGCCTGACCCTTCTGTACTGCGCTCCGTGACCTCCTGGATTTGACCTCGGCTAGCCTCGACCATCCTTTCGTTACCTCCTCTGGATACCACGCCCCGTGACCTCCTGGTTTGACCTCGGCCTGTAATTCGGACTCTGCCATCCGGCATCCTCGTTCGGGATTCCCTGCCAAACATCTTTCTGCACCTTAAGCTGGTATCCTTTGCGCCTTATAAGTCCTGGGGGCAACCGACTGGGAGAGGCATTACCCGCGTCTCCTACAAGCGGGGGCTTGTCTATAGGCGGAAGTGGCGGTGGAGATTGGGGGATACCAGTTCAAGACAGTCGGGTGTTTGGTACAGTCCTGACACCCAGTGTCTCTTTAAAGTAATGTTTGGGCTCCTGCTGCTGCCAACTCCAGGGTGTGATTCATCCAATTTTTGGGCTCCTGAAGCCAACTCCAGTGTCTCTTTAAAGTAATGTTTGGGCTCCTGCTGCTGCTGCCAACTCCAGGGTGTGATTCATCCAATTTTTGGGCTCCTGAAGCCAACCCCAGTGTCTCTTTAAAGTAATGTTTGGGCTCCTGCTGCTGCTGCTGCCAACTCCAGGGTGTGATTCATCCAATTTTTGGGCTCCTGAAGCCAACTCCAGTGTCTCTTTAAAGTAATGTTTGGGCTCCTGCTGCTGCTGCTGCCAACTCCAGGGTGTGATTCATCCAATTTTTGGGCTCCTGAAGCCAACCACAGTGTCTCTTTAAAGTAATGTTTGGGCTCCTGCTGCTGCTGCCAACTCCAGGGTGTGAATCATCCAATTTTTGGGCTCCTGAAGCCAACTCCAGTGTCTCTTTAAAGTAATGTTTGGGCTCCTGCTGCTGCTGCTGCCAACTCCAGGGTGTGATTCATCCAATTTTTGGGCTCCTGAAGCCAACCACAGTGTCTCTTTAAAGTAATGTTTGGGCTCCTGCTGCTGCTGCCAACTCCAGGGTGTAAATCATCCAATTTCTGGGCTCCTGAAGCCAACCCCAGTGTCTCTTTAAAGTAATGTTTGGGCTCCCGCTGCTGCTGCTGCCAACTCCAGGGTGTGAATCATCCAATTTTTGGGCTCCTGAAGCCAACTCCAGTGTCTCTTTAAAGTAATGTTTGGGCTCCTGCTGCTGCTGCCAACTCCAGGGTGTGATTCATTAAATTTTTGGGATCCTGAAGCCAACCCCAGTGTCTCTTTAAAGTAATGTTTGGGCTCCTGCTGCTGCCAACTCCAGGGTGTGATTCATCCAATTTTTGGGCTCCTGAAGCCAACTCCAGTGTCTCTTTAACGTAATGTTTGGGCTCCTGCTGCTGCTGCCAACTCCAGGGTGTGATTCATCCAATTTTTGGGCTCCTGAAGCCAACCCCAGTGTCTCTTTAAAGTAATGTTTGGGCTCCTGCTGCTGCTGCTGCCAACTCCAGGGTGTGATTCATCCAATTTTTGGGCTCCTGAAGCAAACCACAGTGTCTCTTTAAAGTAATGTTTGGGCTCCTGCTGCTGCTGCCAACTCCAGGGTGTGATTCATCCAATTTTTGGGCTCCTGAAGCCAACCCCAGTGTCTCTTTAAAGTAATGTTTGGGCTCCTGCTGCTGCTGCTGCCAACTCCAGGGTGTGATTCATCCAATTTTTGGGCTCCTGAAGCAAACCACAGTGTCTCTTTAAAGTAATGTTTGGGCTCCTGCTGCTGCTGCCAACTCCAGGGTGTGATTCATCCAATTTTTGGGCTCCTGAAGCCAACCCCAGTGTCTCTTTAAAGTAATGTTTGGGCTCCTGCTGCTGCTGCTGCCAACTCCAGGGTGTGATTCATCCAATTTTTGGGCTCCTGAAGCCAACTCCAGTGTCTCTTTAAAGTAATGTTTGGGCTCCTGCTGCTGCCAACTCCAGGGTGTGATTCATCCAATTTTTGGGCTCCTGAAGCCAACCACAGTGTCTCTTTAAAGTAATGTTTGGGCTCCTGCTGCTGCTGATGCCAACTCCAGGGTGTGATTCATCCAATTTTTGGGATCCTGAAGCCAACCCCAGTGTCTCTTTAAAGTAATGTTTGGGCTCCTGCTGCTGCCAACTCCAGGGTGTGATTCATCCAATTTTTGGGCTCCTGAAGCCAACTCCAGTGTCTCTTTAAAGTAATGTTTGGGCTCCTGCTGCTGCTGCCAACTCCAGGGTGTGATTCATCCAATTTTTGGGCTCCTGAAGCCAACCCCAGTGTCTCTTTAAAGTAATGTTTGGGCTCCTGCTGCTGCTGCTGCCAACTCCAGGGTGTGATTCATCCAATTTTTGGGCTCCTGAAGCAAACCACAGTGTCTCTTTAAAGTAATGTTTGGGCTCCTGCTGCTGCTGCCAACTCCAGGGTGTGATTCATCCAATTTTTTGGCTCCTAAAGCCAACCCCATTGTCTCTTTAAAGTAATGTTTGGGCTCCTGCTGCTGCTGCTGCCAACTCCAGGGTGTGATTCATCCAATTTTTGGGCTCCTGAAGCCAACTCCAGTGTCTCTTTAAAGTAATGTTTGGGCTCCTGCTGCTGCTGCTGCCAACTCCAGGGTGTGATTCATCCAATTTTTGGGCTCCTGAAGCCAACCCCAGTGTCTCTTTAAAGTAATGTTTGGGCTCCTGCTGCTGCTGCCAACTCCAGGGTGTGATTCATCCAATTTTTGGGATCCTGAAGCCAACCCCAGTGTCTCTTTAAAGTAATGTTTGGGCTCCTGCTGCTGCCAACTCCAGGGTGTGATTCATCCAATTTTTGGGCTCCTGAAGCCAACTCCAGTGTCTCTTTAAAGTAATGTTTGGGCTCCTGCTGCTGCTGCCAACTCCAGGGTGTGATTCATCCAATTTTTGGGCTCCTGAAGCCAACCCCAGTGTCTCTTTAAAGTAATGTTTGGGCTCCTGCTGCTGCTGCTGCCAACTCCAGGGTGTGATTCATCCAATTTTTGGGCTCCTGAAGCCAACCCCAGTGTCTCTTTAAAGTAATGTTTGGGCTCCTGCTGCTGCTGCTGCCAACTCCAGGGTGTGATTCATCCAATTTTTGGGCTCCTGAAGCCAACCACAGTGTCTCTTTTAAGTAATGTTTGGGCTCCTGCTGCTGCTGCCAACTCCAGGGTGTGAATCATCCAATTTTTGGGCTCCTGAAGCCAACTCCAGTGTCTCTTTAAAGTAATGTTTGGGCTCCTGCTGCTGCTGCTGCCAACTCCAGGGTGTGATTCATCCAATTTTTGGGCTCCTGAAGCCAACCACAGTGTCTCTTTAAAGTAATGTTTGGGCTCCTGCTGCTGCTGCTGCCAACTCCAGGGTGTGATTCATCCAATTTTTGGGCTCCTGAAGCCAACTCCAGTGTCTCTTTAAAGTAATGTTTGGGCTCCTGCTGCTGCTGCTGCCAACTCCAGGGTGTGATTCATCCAATTTTTGGGCTCCTGAAGCCAACCCCAGTGTCTCCTTAAAGTAATGTTTGGGCTCCTGCTGCTGCTGATGCCAACTCCAGGGTGTGATTCATCCAATTTTTGGGATCCTGAAGCCAACCCCAGTGTCTCTTTAAAGTAATGTTTGGGCTCCTGCTGCTGCCAACTCCAGGGTGTGATTCATCCAATTTTTGGGCTCCTGAAGCCAACTCCAGTGTCTCTTTAAAGTAATGTTTGGGCTCCTGCTGCTGCTGCCAACTCCAGGGTGTGATTCATCCAATTTTTGGGCTCCTGAAGCCAACCCCAGTGTCTCTTTAAAGTAATGTTTGGGCTCCTGCTGCTGCTGCTGCCAACTCCAGGGTGTGATTCATCCAATTTTTGGGCTCCTGAAGCAAACCACAGTGTCTCTTTAAAGTAATGTTTGGGCTCCTGCTGCTGCTGCCAACTCCAGGGTGTGATTCATCCAATTTTTGGGCTCCTGAAGCCAACCCCAGTGTCTCTTTAAAGTAATGTTTGGGCTCCTGCTGCTGCTGCTGCCAACTCCAGGGTGTGATTCATCCAATTTTTGGGCTCCTGAAGCCAACTCCAGTGTCTCTTTAAAGTAATGTTTGGGCTCCTGCTGCTGCTGCTGCCAACTCCAGGGTGTGATTCATCCAATTTTTGGGCTCCTGAAGCCAACCACAGTGTCTCTTTTAAGTAATGTTTGGGCTCCTGCTGCTGCTGCCAACTCCAGGGTGTGAATCATCCAATTTTTGGGCTCCTGAAGCCAACTCCAGTGTCTCTTTAAAGTAATGTTTGGGCTCCTGCTGCTGCTGCTGCCAACTCCAGGGTGTGATTCATCCAATTTTTGGGCTCCTGAAGCCAACCACAGTGTCTCTTTAAAGTAATGTTTGGGCTGCTGCTGCTGCTGCTGCCAACTCCAGGGTGTGAATCATCCAATTTTTGGGCTCCTGAAGCCAACTCCAGTGTCTCTTTAAAGTAATATTTGGGCTCCTGCTGCTGCTGCCAACTCCAGGGTGTAAATCATCCAATTTTTGGGCTCCTGAAGCCAACCCCAGTGTCTCTTTAAAGTAATGTTTGGGCTCCTGCTGCTGCTGCTGCCAACTCCAGGGTGTGATTCATCCAATTTTTGGGCTCCTGAAGCAAACCACAGTGTCTCTTTAAAGTAATGTTTGGGCTCCTGCTGCTGCTGCCAACTCCAGGGTGTGATTCATCCAATTTTTGGGCTCCTGAAGCCAACCCCAGTGTCTCTTTAAAGTAATGTTTGGGCTCCTGCTGCTGCTGCTGCTGCCAACTCCAGGGTGTGATTCATCCAATTTTTGGGCTCCTGAAGCAAACCACAGTGTCTCTTTAAAGTAATGTTTGGGCTCCTGCTGCTGCTGCCAACTCCAGGGTGTGATTCATCCAATTTTTGGGCTCCTGAAGCCAACCCCAGTGTCTCTTTAAAGTAATGTTTGGGCTCCTGCTGCTGCTGCTGCCAACTCCAGGGTGTGATTCATCCAATTTTTGGGCTCCTGAAGCCAACCCCAGTGTCTCTTTAAAGTAATGTTTGGGCTCCTGCTGCTGCTGCTGCCAACTCCAGGGTGTGATTCATCCAATTTTTGGGCTCCTGAAGCAAACCACAGTGTCTCTTTAAAGTAATGTTTGGGCTCCTGCTGCTGCTGCCAACTCCAGGGTGTGAATCATCCAATTTTTGGGCTCCTGAAGCCAACTCCAGTGTCTCTTTAAAGTAATATTTGGGCTCCTGCTGCTGCTGCCAACTCCAGGGTGTAAATCATCCAATTTTTGGGCTCCTGAAGCCAATCCCAGTGTCTCTTTAAAGTAATGTTTGGGCTCCTGCTGCTGCTGCTGCTGCCAACTCCAGGGTGTGATTCATCCAATTTTTGGGCTCCTGAAGCAAACCACAGTGTCTCTTTAAAGTAATGTTTGGGCTCCTGCTGCTGCTGCCAACTCCAGGGTGTGATTCATCCAATTTTTGGGCTCCTGAAGCCAACCCCAGTGTCTCTTTAAAGTAATGTTTGGGCTCCTGCTGCTGCCAACTCCAGGGTGTGATTCATCCAATTTTTGGGCTCCTGAAGCAAACCACAGTGTCTCTTTAAAGTAATGTTTGGGCTCCTGCTGCTGCTGCCAACTCCAGGGTGTGATTCATCCAATTTTTGGGCTCCTGAAGCCAACCCCAGTGTCTCTTTAAAGTAATGTTTGGGCTCCTGCTGCTGCTGCTGCCAACTCCAGGGTGTGATTCATCCAATTTTTGGGCTCCTGAAGCCAACCACAGTGTCTCTTTAAAGTAATGTTTGGGCTCCTGCTGCTGCTGCTGCCAACTCCAGGGTGTGAATCATCCAATTTTTGGGCTCCTGAAGCCAACTCCAGTGTCTCATTAAAGTAATATTTGGGCTCCTGCTGCTGCTGCCAACTCCAGGGTGTAAATCATCCAATTTCTGGGCTCCTGAAGCCAACCCCAGTGTCTCTTTAAAGTAATGTTTGGGCTCCCGCTGCTGCTGCTGCCAACTCCAGGGTGTGAATCATCCAATTTTTGGGCTCCTGAAGCCAACTCCAGTGTCTCTTTAAAGTAATGTTTGGGCTCCTGCTGCTGCTGCCAACTCCAGGGTGTGATTCATTACATTTTTGGGATCCTGAAGCCAACCCCAGTGTCTCTTTAAAGTAATGTTTGGGCTCCTGCTGCTGCCAACTCCAGGGTGTGATTCATCCAATTTTTGGGCTCCTGAAGCCAACTCCAGTGTCTCTTTAACGTAATGTTTGGGCTCCTGCTGCTGCTGCCAACTCCAGGGTGTGATTCATCCAATTTTTGGGCTCCTGAAGCCAACCCCAGTGTCTCTTTAAAGTAATGTTTGGGCTCCTGCTGCTGCTGCTGCCAACTCCAGGGTGTGATTCATCCAATTTTTGGGCTCCTGAAGCAAACCACAGTGTCTCTTTAAAGTAATGTTTGGGCTCCTGCTGCTGCTGCCAACTCCAGGGTGTGATTCATCCAATTTTTGGGCTCCTGAAGCCAACCCCAGTGTCTCTTTAAAGTAATGTTTGGGCTCCTGCTGCTGCTGCTGCCAACTCCAGGGTGTGATTCATCCAATTTTTGGGCTCCTGAAGCCAACTCCAGTGTCTCTTTAAAGTAATGTTTGGGCTCCTGCTGCTGCTGCTGCCAACTCCAGGGTGTGATTCATCCAATTTTTGGGCTCCTGAAGCCAACCACAGTGTCTCTTTAAAGTAATGTTTGGGCTCCTGCTGCTGCTGATGCCAACTCCAGGGTGTGATTCATCCAATTTTTGGGCTCCTGAAGCCATCCACAGTGTCTCTTTGAAGCAATGTTTGGGCTCCTGCTGCTGCCAACTCCAGGGTGTGATTCTTCCAATTTTTGGGCTCCTGAAGCCAACCACAGTGTCTCTTTAAAGCAATGTTTGGGCTCCTGCTGCTGCTGCCAACTCCAGGGTGTGAATCATCCAATTTTTGGGCTCCTGAAGCCAACTCCAGTGTCTCTTTAAAGTAATGTTTGGGCTCCTGCTGCTGCTGCTGCCAACTCCAGGGTGTGATTCGTCCAATTTTTGGGCTCCTGAAGCCAACCACAGTGTCTCTTTAAAGTAATGTTTGGGCTCCTGCTGCTGCTGCTGCCAACTCCAGGGTGTGAATCATCCAATTTTTGGGCTCCTGAAGCCAACTCCAGTGTCTCTTTAAAGTAATATTTGGGCTCCTGCTGCTGCTGCCAACTCCAGGGTGTAAATCATCCAATTTTTGGGCATCTGAAGC
The DNA here is from genome assembly GCA_027917425.1 of Gastrophryne carolinensis. Classification (NCBI taxonomy): domain Eukaryota; kingdom Metazoa; phylum Chordata; class Amphibia; order Anura; family Microhylidae; genus Gastrophryne; species Gastrophryne carolinensis. The sequence goes on from CM051238.1 coordinate 122,363,778, forward strand.
CAACCCCAGTGTCTCTTTAAAGTAATGTTTGGGCTCCTGCTGCTGCTGCTGCCAACTCCAGGATGTGAATCATCCAATTTTTGGGCTCCTGAAGCCAACCCCAGTGTCTCTTTAAAGTAATGTTTGGGCTCCTGCTGCTGCTGCCAACTCCAGGGTGTGATTCATCCAATTTTTGGGCTCCTGAAGCCAACCCCAGTGTCTCTTTAAAGTAATGTTTGGGCTCCTGCTGCTGCTGCCAACTCCAGGGTGTGATTCATCCAATCTTTGGGCTCCTGCTGCCAACCCCAGTGTCTCTTTAAAGTAATGTTTTGGCTCCTGCTGCTGCTGCTGTCAACTCCAGGGTGTGATTCATCCAATTTTTGGGCTCCTGAAGCCAACCCCAGTGTCTCTTGTAGACATGTCACTGGAGAAGTGATCGAGGGGGTGTACATTTCACCTAGGTTACTACGCTGGGTGAGATGGTAAGTCCAGGATTGATTTGTTTCCCAGCAGTGATATGCTGCTGAGGTGTTGTTTAATCTTGCCGGGCCTGGATTTATATGGAATGGCAGGTAGGTTTGGTAGAGGGACCTGTCATTCCACACCTCCCCGATCCAGTTTGGGTTTTGAATCAGGTGAGCTCTGATCCTAATTAGCCTGGGAGGTAAAAGCTCTGCAGAGACTGCAGGCTATTGCTCTCAGCCAGAAATGAACAGCCTGTGTGTGTGTGAAGGAAGCTGCGAACGCAGCCACTGCTGGAGCTAAAAACTCACCCTGCGATGTCCAGGCGAACGCTGTGTTTTAAAAGTGTCAGCTAGGTGAGAAGAACCTGTTAGTAAGCGCCCAGACGGGCTAGGTCTTTATTTTTTGTTTGTACACAAAAGAAGCACGCTGCTGCTGTATGTTTTGTTACTGGACTGTTTATGCCATGAATAAACGCCAAGTCTTGCTTTTATAACACCTGAGTCTGCCGTGAACTGTCCAAACACACCATCCCCCGGGAAGATCCCTACAATTGGTGCTGCGGAGCGGGCAAAACGGTTGCTAGGGGCAACGGTGTGGACAGACTTGGCTACAGCTGCCTATGTCTTGGGTGAAAGCTGCAACTACACTCCAAGAACAGTCGGGCAACATGGAGGAGATGCTGAAGCAGTTTATGCAAGTAAGTTTGCAACAACAACAGGCTCAGATAGAGGCCAATAGACGACATGAACAGGCCCAGATAGAGGCTAATAGACGCCATGAACAGACCATGGCTGCCCAACAACAACTTATTGAACACCTGATTGCAAAACAAGAGGCGCCTGTGGTTGCTAACCCCCACACAGTGGTGCGAGCCGCTCCAGAGACTTTTGATGTGAAAAGAGCTGTGCAGCGAGCGCTGCAAAAGATGACTGCTGAGGATGATGTTGAGGCCTTCCTAACTGGGTTTGAGCGTGCGGCTGAGCGAGAGAAGTTACCCGTCGCTGAGTGGGCAGAGGTAATTGCGCCCTATTTAACAGGGGAACCTCAAAAGGCCTACTATGACCTCAGTGAGCAAGAGGTTAAGGACTATACTCGGCTAAAAGCGGAGATACTTGCCCGGCTAGGCGTTACTACTGCGGTCCGTGCCAGGAGGGTACGCAACTGGAGCTACAGTTTGGACAAATCGGCGAGGTCCCAGATGTATGACCTGATCCATTTGGCGAGGAAGTGGTTGGAGCCAGACACTTCTACTCCTGCACAGATCCTAGAGAGGGTTGTGATGGACCGCTACCTCCGAGCACTTCCTGCTGACCTGCAACGCTGGGTGGGACAAGGTGACCCTAAGAATGCAAACGAACTTGTCAACCTTGTGGAGAGATTCCAGGCGACTGAGGACTACCTCCGTGATGTTTCTGCAGCCTCCTCACTAGAGATGAGCGAACTTTTGAAAAATTCGATTCGACTGATTCGCCGAATTTTCCGACAAAAATCGTTTCGACCCGAATAAATTCGCGACGAATCGCTATTAAAAACGGCTATTTCTGAGCCTCCTACAGCCTCAATAGGGTTGTAAACCATTCAGCCTTGCTGTAACACGCACAGGATGCGTGCTGGGTTAGTTAAATAATACTTTGAAGAAATATCACATGCAGATCAGAGGCATCGCTAATAGAATCGCAGAGCGGCACAATTGCAGAGAGTTGAAGTGGCATCACTATGAGGGGCAGAAGGAGCCCAAATATACACTGGAGTTGGCCTCAGGAGCCCAAAAATTGGATGAATCACACCCTGGAGTTGGCAGAAGTTGGCAGCAGCAGCAGCAGCAGGAGCCCAAATATACACTGGAGTTGGCTTCAGGAGCCCAAAAATTGGATGAATCACACCCTGGAGTTGGCAGAAGTTGGCAGCAGCAGCAGCAGGAGCCCAAATATACACTGGAGTTGGCCTCAGGAGCCCAAAAATTGGATGAATCACACCCTGGAGTTGGCAGGAGTTGACAGTAGCAGCAGCAGGAGCCCAAATATACACTGGAGTTGGCCTCAGGAGCCCAAAAATTGGATGAATCACACCCTGGAGTTGGCAGAAGTTGGCAGCAGCAGCAGCAGGAGCCCAAATATACACTGGAGTTGGCCTCAAGAGCCCAAAAATTGGATGAATCACACCCTGGAGTTGGCAGGAGTTGACAGTAGCAGCAGCAGGAGCCCAAATATACACTGGAGTTGGCCTCAGGAGCCCAAAAATTGGATGAATCACACCCTGGAGTTGGCAGAAGTTGGCAGCAGCAGCAGCAGGAGCCCAAATATACACTGGAGTTGGCCTCAGGAGCCCAAAAATTGGATGAATCACACCCTGGAGTTGGCAGAAGTTGGCAGCAGCAGCAGCAGGAGCCCAAATATACACTGGAGTTGGCCTCAGGAGCCCAAAAATTGGATGAATCACACCCTGGAGTTGGCAGGAGTTGACAGTAGCAGCAGCAGGAGCCCAAATATACACTGGAGTTGGCCTCAGGAGCCCAAAAATTGGATGAATCACACCCTGGAGTTGGCAGAAGTTGGCAGCAGCAGCAGCAGGAGCCCAAATATACACTGGAGTTGGCCTCAGGAGCCCAAAAATTGGATGAATCACACCCTGGAGTTGGCAGGAGTTGACAGTAGCAGCAGCAGGAGCCCAAATATACACTGGAGTTGGCCTCAGGAGCCCAAAAATTGGATGAATCACACCCTGGAGTTGGCAGAAGTTGGCAGCAGCAGCAGCAGCAGGAGCCCAAATATACACTGGAGTTGGCTTCAGGAGCCCAAAAATTGGATGAATCACACCCTGGAGTTGGCAGAAGTTGGCAGCAGCAGCAGCAGGAGCCCAAATATACACTGGAGTTGGCCTCAGGAGCCCAAAAATTGGATGAATCACACCCTGGAGTTGGCAGGAGTTGACAGTAGCAGCAGCAGGAGCCCAAATATACACTGGAGTTGGCCTCAGGAGCCCAAAAATTGGATGAATCACACCCTGGAGTTGGCAGAAGTTGGCAGCAGCAGCAGCAGGAGCCCAAATATACACTGGAGTTGGCCTCAAGAGCCCAAAAATTGGATGAATCACACCCTGGAGTTGGCAGGAGTTGACAGTAGCAGCAGCAGGAGCCCAAATATACACTGGAGTTGGCCTCAGGAGCCCAAAAATTGGATGAATCACACCCTGGAGTTGGCAGAAGTTGGCAGCAGCAGCAGCAGGAGCCCAAATATACACTGGAGTTGGCCTCAGGAGCCCAAAAATTGGATGAATCACACCCTGGAGTTGGCAGAAGTTGGCAGCAGCAGCAGCAGGAGCCCAAATATACACTGGAGTTGGCCTCAGGAGCCCAAAAATTGGATGAATCACACCCTGGAGTTGGCAGGAGTTGACAGTAGCAGCAGCAGGAGCCCAAATATACACTGGAGTTGGCCTCAGGAGCCCAAAAATTGGATGAATCACACCCTGGAGTTGGCAGAAGTTGGCAGCAGCAGCAGCAGGAGCCCAAATATACACTGGAGTTGGCCTCAGGAGCCCAAAAATTGGATGAATCACACCCTGGAGTTGGCAGGAGTTGACAGTAGCAGCAGCAGGAGCCCAAATATACACTGGAGTTGGCCTCAGGAGCCCAAAAATTGGATGAATCACACCCTGGAGTTGGCAGAAGTTGGCAGCAGCAGCAGCAGGAGCCCAAATATACACTGGAGTTGGCCTCAGGAGCCCAAAAATTGGATGAATCACACCCTGGAGTTGGCAGAAGTTGGCAGCAGCAGCAGCAGGAGCCCAAATATACACTGGAGTTGGCCTCAGGAGCCCAAAAATTGGATGAATCACACCCTGGAGTTGGCAGGAGTTGACAGTAGCAGCAGCAGGAGCCCAAATATACACTGGAGTTGGCCTCAGGAGCCCAAAAATTGGATGAATCACACCCTGGAGTTGGCAGGAGTTGACAGTAGCAGCAGCAGGAGCCCAAACATTACTTCAAAGAGACCCTGGGGTTGGCTTCAGGGGCCCAAAAATTGGATGAATCACACCCTGGAGTTGGCAGAAGTTGGCAGCAGCAGCAGCAGGAGCCCAAACATTACTTTAAAGAGACCCTGGGGTTGGCTTCAGGAGCCCAACAATTGGATGAATCACACCCTGGAGTTGGCAGCAGCAGCAGCAGGAGCCCAAATATACACTGGAGTTGGCTTCAGGAGCCCAAAAATTGGATGAATCACACCCTGGAGTTGGCAGAAGTTGGCAGCAGCAGCAGCAGGAGCCCAAATATACACTGGAGTTGGCCTCAGGAGCCCAAAAATTGGATGAATCACACCCTGGAGTTGGCAGCAGCAGCAGGAGCCCAAATATTACTTTAAAGAGACACTGGAGTTGGCTTCAGTAGCCCAAAAATTGGATGAATCACACCCTGGAGTTGGCAGCAGCAGCAGGAGCCCAAATATTACTTTAAAGAGACACTGGGGTTGGCTTCAGGAGCCCAAAAATTGGATGAATCACACCCTGGAGTTGGCAGCAGCAGCAGCAGGAGCCCAAATATTACTTTAAAGAGACACTGGAGTTGGCTTCAGTAGCCCAAAAATTGGATGAATCACACCCTGGAGTTGGCAGCAGCAGCAGGAGCCCAAATATTACTTTAAAGAGACACTGGGGTTGGCTTCAGGAGCCCAAAAATTGGATGAATCACACCCTGGAGTTGGCAGCAGCAGCAGGAGCCCAAACATTACTTTAAACAGACCCTGGGGTTGGCCTCAGGAGCCCAAAAATTGGATGAATCACACCCTGGAGTTGGCAGCAGCAGCAGCAGGAGCCCAAATATTACTTTAAAGAGACACTGGAGTTGGCTTCAGTAGCCCAAAAATTGGATGAATCACACCCTGGAGTTGGCAGCAGCAGCAGCAGGAGCCCAAACATTACTTTAAAGAGACCCTGGGGTTGGCCTCAGGAGCCCAAAAATTGGATGAATCACACCCTGGAGTTGGCAGCAGCAGCAGGAGCCCAAACATTACTTTAAACAGACCCTGGGGTTGGCCTCAGGAGCCCAAAAATTGGATGAATCACACCCTGTGGAGAGTCATGTGGAGAAAAAGTAGCTTAGTTAGTAATATCTACATAAAATTATGAATAAACAAATGCAAAAGTTTGCCAAAGTGAAGTTTTGTTTGAGGGTGTGTTTCCACCTTTTAATTAAATCAGAAACAAGAAGGTATCATTGCCTCTGACTAATTAGCCCTCAAAAATTCTTGGAATTTTTAATCTGGAATCATGTCTGATCCGTCTTATCCGAAGAATATTAATAAAAAGTAAGAGTAACGTAAAGGACTTTTTATCAATACTTACTTGTGGTCCGATGCGGAGGAATGTCTGTAACTGGAGAGCAGCGCCTTAAATCTGTTTTGCACGATCCATCTTTCTTGGTCTGGCCCCGTCATCAATCTACTGGAATACATCAGGCATTGTTGGGAGGAAAGCTTGGCTGATCCATGCGCCATTCATTTCCACGCAGGGCAGTCTCTGGAAAAAAAAAGTCTGTATAAACCAGGGTCTTTTTCATATAAAAACAAATGGTTATTCTTGCTTTTCAACCATATGTTCCACAGCTTTACCAGTCATTGTGTCAGCCAATGAAGCAACTTTGTCTCGAAGTGCTGCAAAAGCAGTCCACTGCATCACAAGTGGCATCTGACACCCCCAGTCAACTGTCTGTCTGTTATGCTTTGGGTTCAGCTCCACTATCCATTGATCTGATATCCAAGATCTGATAATCATAAAATTCAGCAGCTACTGCCCAGCCAAGAAGTGGAGGAGACACTCGCCTCTTCTTCCACTATCCGGCAATTAGTGATGAGGAGAGTGTCGTGGGAGGAGGTGTTGCAAGCCGAGGTAGTGGAAGAGGGTCCCTGGAGTCTGCGGCGGTGGCGGCGGCAGCAGCAGCGAATTATTGCGGACTGTTGGTAGGAAAAATCAGCTACTCAGCGATGTGGCAGTGTTCCATGCAGCATCCTGTGGAGAAAAAGTAGGTTAGTTAGTGTATATACATAAAATTATGAATAGACAAATGCAATAGTATTGCGAAAGTGAAGTTTTGTTTGAGGGTGTGTTTCCACCTTGCAATTAAATCAGAAACAACTAGCTATCATTTGCCTCTGAATAATTAGCCCTCAAAAATTCTTGGAATTTTTAATCTTGATGTCTGAGGGATTTCTCCTCTCAGACAGCGTCACCATAAGTCCAGCCTGCTGCATTACCCAGTGGTGGACCTTTCAGAGAACTGATGGCTTGTGCCGAGCCGAGGTGGAGAGTCACATGGCATGGTTGTTGAATAGAAGGTGGACCAGTCCTTTAGCCTGTCAGTGTGTACCAAAGTGCACAGTGTTGTCTACGCCTGGAGCTGTAACTATAGACTCATGGTGGACAATATATATCCTTTTAGGCCCCCTTGGTGATTGTGGTTTCACGCTGTTCTTCACATGGTTTTCCTTGACCATCAGAGTCACACATGGGAGGAACTACTAAAAATGAGAACTCAATCCATGAAAGCATTGCTTAATCCACGAAAACTGCAAATTTGGACCCATGGTGACTGACACTTGGAAGAACATCTTGTTTGCGCTGCGACAAGGAAGCCAGAGTCATGCGTCCTGACATGGCACACGTGTTCAGTCTAGTTTTGAAGTCTTGCCCCCATCTGAAAGACATCCGAACAACAGGAAAGAAAGTTAGCATGCACTTCTGGCACTCCTACACCACCAAGCACAACCTTATTGAGCCTCAGCGTCACAACGGTGTACCCCACCATAGTCTGATTTGCGATGTTTCCACCCGTTGGAATTCCACCCTCCATATGCAGGATCCACTATAGCAGTGGTCCCCAACCCTGTCCTCAAGGCCCACCAACAGGCCAGGCTTTGCAGATCTCCACAAAGATGCTCAGGTGGAGTAATTAGTGCAGCTGCAGAGCAATAGAGCTGGCTATTTGGAGATCCAAAAAACATGACATGTTGGTGGGCCTTGAGGACAGGGTTGAGGACCACTGCACTATAGGAACAGAGAAAAGCCATCACGGATTTCTGGATGATCCAAACGGATAGGGGGACACCCCTGTGTAAATTCAATGTAAACCATTGGCAGCTCATACGTGACACCGACCGTTTGCTCAGGCCCTTTGAGGAAGCTACATTATTAGTCAGTTGCCAGGACTATGAGATGAACGATGAGATTCCACTGCTTCATGTACTACAACACATGTTGGAAAGCATGGCTGGTCAGGGCACTGGAGACATGGCACATACATTTCACAGCCACATGAAGCCTGTGGGGGCTGAAGTGGAGGAGGAGGAGGGGGTGGGGCACAGCAAACCACAGTTTAGGTTTCACAAAATGACCATTTTATCTAGTCATCTGACAGGAGAGGAGGAGCAGGAGCAGCCACAGGAGCTAGAGGGTTGTGAGTAAGGCGAGACAGAGGACCCAGACACACCATGGCAGTTTACAGTGGAGATGGAGACAGGTAGTCCCTCCGAGTCACTTGCACAAATGGCACGATGCATGCTCACATGCATGCGTACTAGTGAGCGCAGAATTGTCTCCATTTGTCAGCGGGAAGACTTCTGGCTCTCCAACTTATTGGACCCTCGCTTCCGGCACAAAATGGGGGCATTTTTTACGCCCACTGAGAGGGAGGACAAACTGACCTACTACAGAGACATCCCACGTAGTCAGTTGGGCGATGTCTATCTGCGCCATGGCCCATACTCCCGCAGGTCTGACTCGGGGGGAAGTCTGCGATCACCTTCCACTGCCATGGCTGCTGGGGGGGTGGAAGGAGCAGCAGCAGCAGCTCCATCAGCAGCAGCCTCAGTCTTCAGTCGCTAGTGAGTAGCTTTCTACACCCGCATAGTGAGTCTACTCATGAGCAGCAGGAAGACCTGGAGCTGGACCTCAAACAGCAGGTCATGTCATACCTTGACATGACCATGCCAACACACCTTCAAGATCCACTGGATTTGCTGGGAAGCCAAACTTGACTTGTGCCCGCAACTAGCAGAGTTTGCCCTGGAAAAGCTGTACTGGCCGGACAGTAGTTGATTTAGATGGCAACTGGGCTGCTCTATATAACGAAGCAAAATGGCAAATTTACCTCACTATATAAGCTATTGCCCCTCAGATTTACACAGGGGCTGCTCTATATTATGCTGCAAAATGGCAAATTAACCTCACAATATAAGCTATTGCAGCTCTATATAAATAAAAATAAATAAATAAAAAAAGGGCCTGTAGAAGCTTATTTAGTATAACAGATAGGGTGACATGTGCTGGTTTGGGATGCCCATATGGGCTAGTGTTTTGGCAGCAGTACAAAAACCAATGCAAAATGCAATAGCTTAATAAAGCTGATGCTGATCAACGCTTATTTAGTATAACAGATGGGGTGCAACATGCAGGTTTGGGATGCCCTGCGGCCTGGTGTATTTAAAGCAGACCAAAACAAATTCAAAATGCAATAACTTAATAAAGCTGAGGCTGTAGATGCTTATTTAGTATAAACAGGTAGGGTGCAAGGTGCAGCTTTGGGGTGCCCTGCGGCCTGGTTAAATGAAAGCAGTCAAAAAGGAAGTGCAAACTGAAGTAGCTTAATGAAGCTGATGCTGATCAACGCTTATGTTGTATACCAGATAGGGTGCAAGGTGCAGCTTTGGGGTGCCCTGCGGCCTGGTTTATTAAAATCAGTCAAAAACAAGTGCAAACTGAAGTAGCCTGATCAACGCTTATGTTGTATAACAGATAGGTTTAAAATAGCATGTGCCTTGGGATGCCCGTGTGGCCTGTTATATTTCAAGCTGAACAAAAAGTAACAATAATCCAAGTATGAGACATCATTTTGACCTTCTTCACAGCGCCATACTTTGAAAAAAAAAAATTAATTTCATGCCGATCAATCCAAAGGTCAATGCCCCTAACAAAAATAGTGTTCAGGATAAGTTTTCCTTCTGGAAGGACGTAACCTTTAGTTTACATGCTTGGGGTAGGTTATCTTACAAATTGGGATACCCCAGGCAGCAGTGTCATTGAAAGAGACAGATTGTAATGCAGGCCATACGCAAGCAGAGAAACTCAGGCTGCAACAGGCCTATTTAGTTTACATGGTTGGGGTAGGTTATCTTACAAATTGGGATACCCCACTGTATATGAAACCGAATATAAATGCACACCCAAAAGTGGACACTCAGCCTCCAAGAGGCCTGCTTAGTTTAAATAAGAGAGCTGCTTAGTATGGTAGGTAGGTTATGTTATGTTACAGAATGGGATGCCCCAAGCAGACTTGAGATCAGTATATATGCACACAGCAGCAGTGTGTTAGCAGGCTCATACAGGCCAAATTTCTTTAAATAAATGTGCAGCTTACAGTAAATGCAGAGGCTAATGGTATGTTACAGAATGGGATGCCCCAAAGCTGACTTGAGATCAGTATATATGCACACAGCAGCAGTGTGTTAGCAGGCTCATACAGGCCAAATTTCTTTAAATAACTGTGCAGCTTACAGTAAATGCAGAGGCTAATGGTATGTTACAGAATGGGATGCCCCAAAGCTGACTTGAGATCAGTATATATGCACACAGCAGCAGTGTGTTAGCAGGCTCATACAGGCCAAATTTCTTTAAATAACTGTGCAGCTTACAGTAAATGCAGAGGCTAATGGTATGTTACAGAATGGGATGTCCCAAAAACCAGAGAGCACCTGGCAGGCAGCAGTAAGACTATGCACAGCAAAAGTGTCTTTATCATGCCTAATTTCAATTAGAATAGGTGCAAATGGTTAGGTTCTTAAATAGAGGCTGGTGTAGTCACAGAATGGGATGCCCTAAAAACCAGCAGTAAGTACACCTGGCAGGGACAAGTTGTGCTATGCCCAGCAAAAGTGTCTTTATCAGGCCTAATTTCAAATATGATAAGAGCAAATGCTTATATGGTCTTAAACAGAGGCTGCTGTAGTCACAGAATGGGATGCCCCAACAGGAATCGACCTGGCAGGGTCCAGTAGTGCTTTGGCCAGCAAAAGTGTCTTTATCAGGCCTAATTTCAAATATGATAAGAGCAAATGCTTATATGGTCTTAAACAGAGGCTGCTTTAGTCACAGAATGGGATGCCCTGGGCAGGAATGGACCTGGCAGGGTCCAGTAGTGCTTTGGCCAGCAAAAGTGTCTTTATCAGGCCTAATTTCAAATATGATAAGAGCAAATGCTTATATGGTCTTAAACAGAGGCTGCTGTAGTCACAGAATGGGATGCCCCAACAGGAATCGACCTGGCAGGGTCCAGTAGTGCTTTGGCCAGCAAAAGTGTCTTTATCAGGCTAATTTCAAATATGATAAGAGCAAATGCTTATATGGTCTTAAACAGAGGCTGCTGTAGTCACAGAATGGGATGCCCCAACAGGAATCGACCTGGCAGGGTCCAGTAGTGCTTTGGCCAGCAAAAGTGTCTTTATCAGGCCTAATTTCAAATATGATAAGAGCAAATGCTTATATGGTCTTAAACAGAGGCTGCTTTAGTCACAGAATGGGATGCCCTGGGAAGGAATGGACCTGGCAGGGTCCAGTAGTGCTTTGGCCAGCAAAAGTGTCTTTATCAGGCCTAATTTCAAATATGATAAGAGCAAATGCTTATATGGTCTTAAACAGAGGCTGCTGTAGTCACAGAATGGGATGCCCCAACAGGAATCGACCTGGCAGGGTCCAGTAGTGCTTTGGCCAGCAAAAGTGTCTTTATCAGGCTAATTTCAAATATGATAAGAGCAAATGCTTATATGGTCTTAAACAGAGGCTGCTTTAGTCACAGAATGGGATGCCCTGGGCAGGAATGGACCTGGCAGGGTCCAGTAGTGCTTTGGCCAGCAAAAGTGTCTTTATCAGGCCTAATTTCAAATATGATAAGAGCAAATGCTTATATGGTCTTAAACAGAGGCTGCTTTAGTCACAGAATGGGATGCCCTGGGCAGGAATGGACCTGGCAGGGTCCAGTAGTGCTTTGGCCAGCAAAAGTGTCTTTATCAGGCTAATTTCAAATATGATAAGAGCAAATGCTTATATGGTCTTAAACAGAGGCTGCTGTAGTCACAGAATGGGATGCCCCAACAGGAATCGACCTGGCAGGGTCCAGTAGTGCTTTGGCCAGCAAAAGTGTCTTTATCAGGCCTAATTTCAAATATGATAAGAGCAAATGCTTATATGGTCTTAAACAGAGGCTGCTTTAGTCACAGAATGGGATGCCCTGGGCAGGAATGGACCTGGCAGGGTCCAGTAGTGCTTTGGCCAGCAAAAGTGTCTTTATCAGGCCTAATTTCAAATATGATAAGAGCAAATGCTTATATGGTCTTAAACAGAGGCTGCTGTAGTCACAGAATGGGATGCCCCAACAGGAATCGACCTGGCAGGGTCCAGTAGTGCTTTGGCCAGCAAAAGTGTCTTTATCAGGCCTAATTTCAAATATGATAAGAGCAAATGCTTATATGGTCTTAAACAGAGGCTGCTTTAGTCACAGAATGGGATGCCCTGGGCAGGAATCGACCTGGCAGGGTCCAGTAGTGCTTTGGCCAGCAAAAGTGTCTTTATCAGGCCTAATTTCAAATATGATAAGAGCAAATGCTTATATGGTCTTAAACAGAGGCTGCTGTAGTCACAGAATGGGATGCCCTGGGCAGGAATGGACCTGGCAGGGTCCAGTAGTGCTTTGGGCAGCAAAAGTGTCTTTATCAGGCCTAATTTCAAATATGATAAGAGCAAATGCTTATATGGTCTTAAACAGAGGCTGCTTTAGTCACAGAATGGGATGCCCTGGGCAGGAATGGACCTGGCAGGGTCCAGTAGTGCTTTGGCCAGCAAAAGTGTCTTTATCAGGCCTAATTTAAAATATGATAAGAGCAAATGCTTATATGGTCTTAAACAGAGGCTGCTGTAGTCACAGAATGGGATGCCCCAACAGGAATCGACCTGGCAGGGTCCAGTAGTGCTTTGGCCAGCAAAAGTGTCTTTATCAGGCCTAATTTCAAATATGATAAGAGCAAATGCTTATATGGTCTTAAACAGAGGCTGCTGTAGTCACAGAATGGGATGCCCTGGGCAGGAATGGACCTGGCAGGGTCCAGTAGTGCTTTGGCCAGCAAAAGTGTCTTTATCAGGCCTAATTTCAAATATGATAAGAGCAAATGCTTATATGGTCTTAAACAGAGGCTGCTTTAGTCACAGAATGGGATGCCCTGGGCAGGAATGGACCTGGCAGGGTCCAGTAGTGCTTTGGCCAGCAAAAGTGTCTTTATCAGGCCTAATTTCAAATATGATAAGAGCAAATGCTTATATGGTCTTAAACAGAGGCTGCTGTAGTCACAGAATGGGATGCCCTGGGCAGGAATGGACCTGGCAGGGTCCAGTAGTGCTTTGGCCAGCAAAAGTGTCTTTATCAGGCTAATTTCAAATATGATAAGAGCAAATGCTTATATGGTCTTAAACAGAGGCTGCTGTAGTCACAGAATGGGATGCCCTGGGCAGGAATGGACCTGGCAGGGTCCAGTAGTGCTTTGGCCAGCAAAAGTGTCTTTATCAGGCTAATTTCAAATATGATAAGAGCAAATGCTTATATGGTCTTAAACAGAGGCTGCTGTAGTCACAGAATGGGATGCCCCAACAGGAATCGACCTGGCAGGGTCCAGTAGTGCTTTGGCCAGCAAAAGTGTCTTTATCAGGCCTAATTTCAAATATGATAAGAGCAAATGCTTATATGGTCTTAAACAGAGGCTGCTTTAGTCACAGAATGGGATGCCCTGGGCAGGAATGGACCTGGCAGGGTCCTCTAGTGCTTTGGCCAGCAAAAGTGTCTTTATCAGGCCTTATTTCAAATATGATAAGAGCAAATGCTTATATGGTCTTAAACAGAGGCTGCTGTAGTCACAGAATGGGATGCCCCAACAGGAATCGACCTGGCAGGGTCCAGTAGTGCTTTGGCCAGCAAAAGTGTCTTTATCAGGCTAATTTCAAATATGATAAGAGCAAATGCTTATATGGTCTTAAACAGAGGCTGCTGTAGTCACAGAATGGGATGCCCCAACAGGAATCGACCTGGCAGGGTCCAGTAGTGCTTTGGCCAGCAAAAGTGTCTTTATCAGGCTAATTTCAAATATGATAAGAGCAAATGCTTATATGGTCTTAAACAGAGGCTGCTTTAGTCACAGAATGGGATGCCCTGGGCCGGAATGGACCTGGCAGGGTCCAGTAGTGCTTTGGCCAGCAAAAGTGTCTTTATCAGGCCTAATTTCAAATATGATAAGAGCAAATGCTTATATGGTCTTAAACAGAGGCTGCTGTAGTCACAGAATGGGATGCCCCAACAGGAATCGACCTGGCAGGGTCCAGTAGTGCTTTGGCCAGCAAAAGTGTCTTTATCAGGCCTAATTTCAAATATGATAAGAGCAAATGCTTATATGGTCTTAAACAGAGGCTGCTTTAGTCACAGAATGGGATGCCCTGGGCAGGAATGGACCTGGCAGGGTCCAGTAGTGCTTTGGCCAGCAAAAGTGTCTTTATCAGGCCTAATTTCAAATATGATAAGAGCAAATGCTTATATGGTCTTAAACAGAGGCTGCTTTAGTCACAGAATGGGATGCCCTGGGCAGGAATGGACCTGGCAGGGTCCAGTAGTGCTTTGGCCAGCAAAAGTGTCTTTATCAGGCCTAATTTCAAATATGATAAGAGCAAATGCTTATATGGTCTTAAACAGAGGCTGCTGTAGTCACAGAATGGGATGCCCTGGGCAGGAATGGACCTGGCAGGGTCCAGTAGTGCTTTGGCCAGCAAAAGTGTCTTTATCAGGCTAATTTCAAATATGATAAGAGCAAATGCTTATATGGTCTTAAACAGAGGCTGCTGTAGTCACAGAATGGGATGCCCTGGGCAGGAATGGACCTGGCAGGGTCCAGTAGTGCTTTGGCCAGCAAAAGTGTCTTTATCAGGCTAATTTCAAATATGATAAGAGCAAATGCTTATATGGTCTTAAACAGAGGCTGCTGTAGTCACAGAATGGGATGCCCTGGGCAGGAATGGACCTGGCAGGGTCCAGTAGTGCTTTGGCCAGCAAAAGTGTCTTTATCAGGCTAATTTCAAATATGATAAGAGCAAATGCTTATATGGTCTTAAACAGAGGCTGCTGTAGTCACAGAATGGGATGCCCTGGGCAGGAATGGACCTGGCAGGGTCCAGTAGTGCTTTGGCCAGCAAAAGTGTCTTTATCAGGCCTAATTTCAAATATGATAAGAGCAAATGCTTATATGGTCTTAAACAGAGGCTGCTTTAGTCACAGAATGGGATGCCCTGGGCAGGAATGGACCTGGCAGGGTCCAGTAGTGCTTTGGCCAGCAAAAGTGTCTTTATCAGGCCTAATTTCAAATATGATAAGAGCAAATGCTTATATGGTCTTAAACAGAGGCTGCTGTAGTCACAGAATGGGATGCCCCAACAGGAATGGACCTGGCAGGGTCCAGTAGTGCTTTGGCCAGCAAAAGTGTCTTTATCAGGCTAATTTCAAATATGATAAGAGCAAATGCTTATATGGTCTTAAACAGAGGCTGCTGTAGTCACAGAATGGGATGCCCTGGGCAGGAATGGACCTGGCAGGGTCCAGTAGTGCTTTGGCCAGCAAAAGTGTCTTTATCAGGCTAATTTCAAATATGATAAGAGCAAATGCTTATATGGTCTTAAACAGAGGCTGCTGTAGTCACAGAATGGGATGCCCTGGGCAGGAATGGACCTGGCAGGGTCCAGTAGTGCTTTGGCCAGCAAAAGTGTCTTTATCAGGCCTAATTTCAAATATGATAAGAGCAAATGCTTATATGGTCTTAAACAGAGGCTGCTTTAGTCACAGAATGGGATGCCTCACAGCAGACTTAAGATCAGTTCAGTATATATGCACAGTTAGTTACTATAAGCAGCCTGAAAACGCTAACAAAGGCTGGATGAAAAAAAAAAAATCTCCCTGTCAGCCAGCTCCGTTTTTCCTACCTTTCCCTGGCTTTCTGTCTGTCTCCTGTCTGTCTCCTGTCTGTCTCCTGCCTGTCTCCTGCCTGTCTCCAGCCTGTCCCTGTCTGTCCCTGTCTCCAGCCTGTCTAACTGCCTCAGCTACACAGCGTTCTGTCTGTCACGAATGCAATAGAGAAATGAGGAAAAGCAAGATGGCCGCCGTTAAATACCGCTGTGTGACGTCACCGGGCTTGCTGGCTGCTGATAGGCTGCATGTGACTGCCCCAGCTTGCACTGGCGCGGGATACATGTCCAGACATGTCCCGTCCGCCATCTTAGAATGCCTGTAAATGTAAATGAATGGATGTTAAAGGAAAACTTCGAGTGATCGAATCGCGGGGAAATTCGGATTCGATCCGAATCGAATTTTTCCTGAAATTCGGATCGAATCCGGGTTCGTCCGGATCGATTCGCTCATCCCTACTCCTCACCTCCCCGGAGTGCCAGATCTGTGCCATCAGCTGGTAAGAGACTTCCATCTGTTGGGGGAGTGTGGAGGGGTGCTGAGGGAGGAAAAAGGGCTCAAGTGGTGTCTCAGGGGCAAAAGACTGGAGATGGTCCCGGGTGGCTAAGTAGCCCTAAAAAGGACTCCTGGCCAAGGAGAACAGGCTCTATCCAGTGCTGGAGATGCCATGAGACGGGACACGTGTCTGCCCATTGCCCTCTTACCACTGAGCCCATGGACTGTGAGGTTAGTCGGCGTCAGTCGCTATTTGCGGAACCATCTTGTGTTGCAGTTCCTGGACTAGAGACTGAACCGCAAATCTGCGACATTACAATTAATGACTTTCCTGTTAAGGCGTTGCTGGACTCAGGAAGCCTCGTAACCTTGGTGCATGCCAGCCTGGTGGCTGGGGACTTTGAATGTAAAAAGCATATGAGTGTTGTTTGTATACATGGGGATACAAAAGTGTACCCTATAGTGCTGGCTGAAGTCGGGACTAAACAAGGCACCGTACAATATGAAGTGGGTGTGGTTAAAAATCTCATGCACAACGTAATACTGGGGCGCAATTTTCCACTATTCTGGGCTCTCTGGGGAAAAAGAAAATCCCCCGAAAGGAGTGAGGATACTCCTAAGGTTGTTGCGTTACCCCCTGTAAATGATAAAAGTGTGCAGGATGAAAATAATTGTTTTCCTTTGCAGGTCCTGGCTGGAGAGGAGGAGGCTCCTCCCACTGAGCAAAATATACCTGACTTAGAGGTGTCTAGGGATAATTTTGGGACTGCACAGTTACAGGACCCCACTCTCAAAAATGCGAGAGAGCAGGTTGCTTGCTTCTATAGAGTCACTAAGGTTAAGGATGAGATTGTGGAACAGCTTCTGGTGCCTAAGCCGTACCGGCGTCAGGTGCTGGACATGGCACATAACCATGTTCTTGGGGGACACTTGGGGACTGACAAAACGCAGGAGAGGGTTCTCCAGAGGTTCTACTGGCCGGCGATATATGGTGATATTAAAAAGTACTGCGAGTCGTGCCCCACATGTCAGCTTAGTGCCCCAGTGTCACATTTTCGCAGTCCTTTGGTTTCGCTCCCTATTATAGAGGTGCCTTTTGAGCGTATAGCCATGGATTTAGTGGGTCCCATTGTAAAATCCGCTAGAGGACACCAATATATTCTGGTGGTCATGGATTATGCGACCCGCTATCCTGAAGCTGTGCCCTTAAGAAACACAGCATCTAAAACAATTGCACGTGAGTTGTTTTATATGTTCTCTAGGACTGGAATCCCCAAAGAAATCCTAACTGACCAAGGTACACCCTTTATGTCAAAGGTGATGAAGGAGTTATGCAAACTATTTAAAATCTCACCCATCCGTACCTCTGTATACCACCCCCAGACGGACGGATTGGTGGAGAGATTTAACAAAACTTTGAAACATATGCTGAAAAAAGTGGTGGAAAAAGATGGCCGTGACTGGGATCATTTGTTACCCTACCTCATGTTTGCTATTAGGGAAGTGCCCCAAGCGTCCACAGGGTTCTCACCATTCGAGTTGGTCTATGGTCGTCACCCTAGGGGTCTACTGGACATTGCAAAAGAGACATGGGAGAGCGAGTCCACCCCATACAAGAGCGTTATTGAGCATGTAGCACAAATGCAGGACCGTATAGCCGCTGTAATGCCCCTAGTAAGGGAACACCTCCAGAGGGCGCAAGAGGCCCAAAGTAGAATTTACAACCGGTCTGCAAGAATCAGGACATTTAACCCAGGCGATAGGGTCCTTATACTAGTTCCCACTGTTGAGAGTAAATTCCTGGCGAAGTGGCAAGGTCCCTATGAAATTGTGGAAAAGGTCAGTGAGGTGAACTACAAGGTGCACCAACCAGGTAGAAGGAAGCCTTTCCAAGTTTACCACGTAAACTTGATTAAGCCCTGGAAAGACAGGGAATCCTTGGGGGCGACAAATACTGTTAGTAATTTGTCACAACCAATCCCTCCAGTCAAGGTTGGTGATACCCTATCAGTGTCACAGAAACAGGAGGCTCAGGAATTTTTACAGAAAAACAAAGACAAGTTTTCTGACCTCCCAGGGCGTACACACCTCATCTATCATCACATTGAAACTGAGCCTAGAAGCAGAGTAAACCTCAAGCCCTATAGGATCCTGGAAGCCCGTAGGGAAGCCGTATCTGCCGAGGTAAAGCGTATGCTTGATCTGGGAGTAATTGAAGTGTCACAGAGTGAATGGTCCAGCCCGATTGTATTAATCCCAAAGCCTAATGGAACTTGGAGGTTCTGTAACGATTTCAGAAAGTTGAATGAGATCTCAAAATTCGATGCCTATCCTATGCCCAGGGTAGATGAGTTGATTGAGAAGTTGGGTAATGCCAGATACATAACCACCCTCGATCTCACAAAGGGCTATTGGCAGATTCCACTTACTAATGAGGCTAAAGAGAAAACTGCATTCTCCACCCCTGATGGGCTATTCCAGTATGTAGTGATGCCGTTCGGGTTACATGGAGCACCTGCGACTTTCCAGAGGTTGATGGACTTGATTTTGCGACCACATCGTGATTACTCAGCTGCCTACCTCGATGATGTGGTCATTTTTAGCCCTGATTGGGAAAGTCACCTCTGTAAGGTACAGGCTGTATTGGATACCATAAGTGATGCGGGGTTGACCATAAATGCCGAGAAGTGTGCAATAGCCCTAGAAGAGGCCAAGTATCTGGGCTACATTATTGGAAGAGGGTTGATTAAGCCACAGCTTAATAAAGTGGAGGCAATACAGAATTGGCCTAGACCCCTGACAAAGAAACAGGTCAGAGCTTTCCTTGGTATTACGGGCTATTACCGTAGATTTGTGCCGAACTTCGCCTCAGTTGCTGCTCCCCTAACTGACTTGACCAAGGGCGGAAAGAGAGCCATGATCACGTGGACTCCAGAGGCCGAGAAGGCTTTCCAAAGCCTTAAGTCTGCCTTGTGCCAACAACCTGTGTTAGTTACCCCTGATTTCAGGCGAGAATTTCTGGTCCAGACAGATGCTTCTAACACAGGCTTAGGTGCAGTACTCTCACAAGTAGTAAATGGTGAGGAGCATCCGGTGATGTACTTGAGTAGGAAGCTAACCCCGGCCGAAAAAAATTATGCCATTGTGGAGCGAGAATGTTTGGCAGTGAAGTGGGCCCTCGAGTCCCTAAAATATTACTTGCTAGGAAGGAAATTCAAGTTAGTGACAGACCATGCCCCCCTAACATGGATGAAGTTAAATAAGGAGAGAAACGCAAGAGTGACTAGATGGTTTCTGTCCCTACAAAACTTTAATTTCACTGTGGAACACAGGCCAGGGAAATTACAGGCAAATGCGGACGCATTGTCGAGGGTACATTGTCTGTGGGGACAAAATGCTCAGCCCTCCGGTCTGAAGAAGAGGGGGGGGATATGTAGACATGTCACTGGAGAAGTGATCGAGGGGGTGTACATTTCACCTAGGTTACTACGCTGGGTGAGATGGTAAGTCCAGGATTGATTTGTTTCCCAGCAGTGATATGCTGCTGAGGTGTTGTTTAATCTTGCCAGGCCTGGATTTATATGGAATGGCAGGTAGGTTTGGTAGAGGGACCTGTCATTCCACACCTCCCCGATCCAGTTTGGGTTTTGAATCAGGTGAGCTCTGATCCTAATTAGCCTGGGAGGTAAAAGCTCTGCAGAGACTGCAGGCTATTGCTCTCAGCCAGAAATGAACAGCCTGTGTGTGTGTGAAGGAAGCTGCGAACGCAGCCACTGCTGGAGCTAAAAACTCACCCTGCGATGTCCAGGCGAACGCTGTGTTTTAAAAGTGTCAGCTAGGTGAGAAGAACCTGTTAGTAAGCGCCCAGACGGGCTAGGTCTTTATTTTTTGTTTGTACACAAAAGAAGCACGCTGCTGCTGTATGTTTTGTTACTGGACTGTTTATGCCATGAATAAACGCCAAGTCTTGCTTTTATAACACCTGAGTCTGCCGTGAACTGTCCAAACACACCATCCCCCGGGAAGATCCCTACACTCTTTAAAGTAATGTTTGGGCTCCTGCTGCTGCTGCCAACTCCAGGGTGTGATTCATCCAATTTTTGGGCTCCTGAAGCCAACCCCAGTGTCTCTTTAAAGTAATGTTTGGGCTCCTGCTGCTGCTGCCAACTCCAGGGTGTGATTCATCCAATTTTTGGGCTCCTGAAGCCAACTCCAGTGTCTCTTTAAAGTAATGTTTGGGCTCCTGCTGCTGCTGCCAACTCCAGGGTGTGATTCATCCAATTTTTGGGCTCCTGAAGCCAACCACAGTGTCTCTTTAAAGTAATGTTTGGGCTCCTGCTGCTGCTGCTGCCAACTCCAGGGTGTGAATCATCCAATTTTTGGGCTCCTGAAGCCAACTCCAGTGTCTCTTTAAAGTAATGTTTGGGCTCCTGCTGCTGCTGCGAACTCCAGGGTGTGATTCATTCAATTTTTGGGCTCCTGAAGCCAACCCCAGTGTCTCTTTAAAGTAATGTTTGGGCTCCTGCTGCCAACTCCAGGGTGTGATTCATCCAATTTTTGGGCTCCTGAAGCAAACTCCAGTGTCTCTTTAAAGTAATATTTGGGCTCCTGCTGCTGCAAACTCCAGGGTGTGATTCATCCAATTTTTGGGCTCCTGAAGCCAACCCCAGTGTCTCTTTAAAGTTATGTTTGGGCTCCTGCTGCTGCTGCTGCCAACTCCAGGGTGTGAATCATCCAATTTTTGGGCTCCTGAAGCCAACCCCAGTGTCTCTTTAAAGTAATGTTTGGGCTCCTGCTGCTGCTGCTGCTGCCAACTCCAGGGTGTGATTCATCCAATTTTTGGGCTCCTGAAGCCAACCCCAGTGTCTCTTTAAAGTAATGTTTGGGCTCCTGTTGCTGCTGCTGCCAACTCCAGGGTGTGAATCATCCAATTTTTGGGCTCCTGAAGCCAACTCCAGTGTCTCTTTAAAGTAATATTTGGGCTCCTGCCCCTCATAGTGATGCCACTTCAACTCTCTGCAATTGTGCCGCTCTGCGATTCTATTAGCGATGCCTCTGATCTGCATGTGATATTTATTCAAAGTATTATTTAACTAACCCAGCACGCATCCTGTGCATGTTACAGCAAGGCAAAATGGTTTACAACCCTATTGAGGCTCTAGGAGGCTCAGAAATAGCCGTTTTTAAAAGCGATTCGTCGCGAATAAATTTGTGTCGAAACTATTTTTGTCGGAAAATTCGTCAAATCAGTCGAATCGAATTTTTCAAAAGTTCGCTCATCTCTAGTTATGATGTGTTCTTCGAGTTGATATTATCTGCTGCCAGAATTGTTAACTGATTTCTTGCCTTGCAAGCCTTATATTTGCACGACTGGATGTGGGACCTCCGATGTTGTGTGTACCTGGAGATCCTCCATATTCTTGTATATGAAAGGACCACTTCCGTTCCGTTCTCATCTGTGTTGTGTTTGGTCGCGGTGGCTTTATTGATACATTTAGGGATTTTTTAGGGCACGCATAGGAATTTTATGCTTGTGCATGCATAGTCATTTTTCCTCCACATTTAACCCATCTGTGCCGGGAGTATCCGCAGGAGGGTAACATGGCCACATGCAAGATATGTAGGCAGAAGGTGAAGCGTAGCCAGGGTCCAAATGTTGGCACCACGGCCCTGCGTCAACATATGATGCGTCACCATAAAGCGACCTGGTAGAACCGAGGCTCCCAAGGGGTGGTCCAGTCTGCTTCCTCACCAAGTGGCACGCCGCTCCCAATTTCTGCCAGCCAAGGCTCCAGCACCTGAGCCGAAGGCAGCTGTGCATCATACCCATCCTCTGTCGCTCCTGCTCCTCCTCCTCCAAGTCATGCATCCCGCCAGCAATCCATCAGCGAAGCCATGTCCAAGAGACAGCAGTATGCGCCCACTCATCCTACGGCGCAGAAGCTGAATGTGCTCCTGTCCAAGTTGCTGGTGCTGCAGTCGCTCCCTTTTCAGGTGGTGGACTCTGCACCTTTCAGAGAACTGATGGCTTGTGCCGAGCCAAGGTGGAGAGTCCCAAGCCGTCATTTCTTTGCCAAGAAGGCAGTACCAGTGCTGCACACTTTTGTTGAACAGAAGGTGGGCCAATCCTTGAGCCTGTCGGTGTGTAGCAAAGTGCATGGCAGTGCCAACGTCTGGAGCTGTAACTACGGTCAGGGACAGTACATGTCGTTTACGGCCCACTGGGTGAATGTGGTCCCTTTGCAGCAGCAGCAACTTGGACAGGTCACGCCGCTTCGGCCTCCGCGTTCCCTGCCCGTTGGGCCTGTGACACCGTGCGACTCGGCCTCCTCATCCTCCGCCATCTCCTCACCCTCCACTGTAGGCTCAAGTCTCAGTGCCCCTCCAGTCTACCATGTGTGCAGGGCACGGAGGTGTCATGCTGTGCTTCACATGGTTTGTCTTGGCGAACGGAGTCACACAGGGGAGGAACTGCTTAAATTTATTCATCAGGAAATCCAAACATGGCTTACTCCAAGAAAACTTAAAATGGGAATCATGGTTACCGACAATGGGAAGAACATTTTGTCTGCGCTGCGCCAAGGAGGCCTGACTCATGCCCCCTGCATGGCTCACGTCTTCAATCTGGTTGTCAAGCGGTTTCTGAAGTGTTCCCCCCATCTGCAAGACATCCTAACAACTTCAAGGAAACTTTGCATGCACTTCAGCCACTCATACACCGCCAAACACACCCTTCTTGAGCTACAGCGTCAGAACGGTATCCCCCAACATAGTCTGATTTGCGATGTTTCCACCCGTTGGAATTCCACCCTTCACATGTTGGACCGATTATATGAACAGAGAAAAGCCATCACGGATTTCCTGATGATCCAAGCAGATAGGGGGACTCCCCTGTGTAACTTCAATGTCAACCAGTGGCAGCTCATACGTGACACCTGCCGTTTGCTCAGGCCCTTTGAGGAAGCCACTTTATTTGTCAGTCGGCAGGATTACGGGATGAACGACGTGATTCCACTGCTTCATGTACTACAGCACATGTTGGAAACCATGGCTGGTCAGGGCACTGGAGACATGGCGTTTACATCTTACGGCCACATGAACCCCGTTGGAGCTGAACTGGAGGAGGAGGAGGAAGAGGAGGAGGAGTTGCCCAGCGAAACACAGTTTAGGCTTGGCGAAATGGCTGGTTTATCTAGCCAGCGGACAGCAGAGGAGGAGCAGGAGCAGCCAGAGGAGCTAGAGGATTTTGAGGAAGGCGAGACAGAGAACCCGGGCACACCGTGGCAGTATGCAGTGGAGATGGAGACAGGTAGTCCATCCGAGCCACTTGCGCAAATGGCACGAAGCATGCTCACGTGCTTGCGTAGTGACCCCAGAATTGTTTCCATCTGTCGGCGGGATGACTTCTGGCTGTCCACCTTATTGGACCCTCGCTTCCGGCACAAAATGGGGGCATTTTTTAAACCCACCGAGAGGGAGGACAAACTGAACTACTACAAAGACATTCTACATAGGCAGTTGGCCGATGCCTATCTGCGCCATGGTCCATACTCTCGCAGGTCTGACTTGAGGGGACCTCTGTGCTCACCTTCCACTGCCATGGCTGCTGGGGGGTTTGGCAGGAGCAGCAGCAACAGCTCCATCAGCAGCAGCCTCAGTCTTCAGTCGCTAATGAGTAGCTTTCTACACCCGCATAGTGAGGCTACTCATGAGCAGCAGGAAGACCTGGAGCAGGACCTGAACCAGCAGGTCATGTCATACTTTGACATGACCATGCCAACACACCTTGAGGATCCTCTGGACTTCTGGGCAGCCAAACTTGATTTGTGGCCGCAACTAGCAGCGTTTGCCCTGGAAAAGCTGTCCTGCCCGGCAAGTAGCGTGCCATCTGAGCGGGTGTTTAGTGCGGCGGGGGCCATAGTTACAGCGAGGAGAACTCGTCTGTCAACTAAAAATGTGGAGAGACTCACCTTTGTCAAAATGAATCAGGGATGGATCAGCCAGGATTTCCACCCACCAATGGCTGATGCATGTGACTAGATTCAGCATGGTGCCACGTTTTACACTTTCCAAATGGTGCAAAACATATTTATGTCTTTAGGCCAATTTTTGGGCTCCTGCTGATGCCAACTCCAGGGTGTGATTCATCCAATTTTTGGGCTTTGGGCTCCTGAAGCCAACCCCAGTGTCTCTTTAAAGTAATGTTTGGGCTCTTGCTGCTGCTGCCAACTCCAGGGTGTGATTCATCCAATTTTTGGGCTTCTGAAGCCAACCCCAGTGTCTCTTTAAAGTAATGTTTGGGCTCCTGCTGCTGCTGCTGCCAACTCCAGGGTGTGAATCATCCAATTTTTGGGCTCCTGAAGCCAACTCCAGTGTCTCTTTAAAGTAATGTTTGGGCTCCTGCTGCTGCTGCTGCCAACTCCAGGGTGTGATTCATCCAATTTTTGGGCTCCTGAAGCAAACCACAGTGTCTCTTTAAAGTAATGTTTGGGCTCCTGCTGCTGCTGCCAACTCCAGGGTGTGATTCATCCAATTTTTGGGCTCCTTAAGCCAACTCCAGTGTCTCTTTAAAGTAATGTTTGGGCTCCGGCTGCTGCTGCCAACTCCAGGGTGTGATTCATTCAATTTTTGGGATCCTGAAGCCAACCCCAGTGTCTCTTTAAAGTAATGTTTGGGCTCCTGCTGCTGCTGCTGCCAACTCCAGGGTGTGATTCATCCAATTTTTGGGCTCCTGAAGCCAACTCCAGTGTCTCTTTAAAGTAATGTTTGGGCTCCTGCTGCTGCTGCCAACTCCAGGGTGTGATTCATCCAATTTTTGGGCTCCTGAAGCCAACCCCAGTGTCTCTTTAAAGTAATGTTTGGGCTCCTGCTGCTGCTGCTGCCAACTCCAGGGTGTGATTCATCCAATTTTTGGGCTCCTGAAGCAAGCCACTGTGTCTCTTTAAAGTAATGTTTGGGCTCCTGCTGCTGCTGCCAACTCCAGGGTGTGATTCATCCAATTTTTGGGCTCCTGAAGCCAACTCCAGTGTCTCTCTAAAGTAATGTTTGGGCTCCGGCTTCTGCTGCTGCCAACTCCAGGGTGTGATTCATCCAGTTTTTGGGCTCCTGAAGTCAACCCCAGTGTCTCTTTAAAGTAATGTTTGGGCTCCTGCTGCTGCTGCTGCCAACTCCAGGGTGTGATTCATCCAATTTTTGGGCTCCTGAAGTCAACCCCAGTGTCTCTTTAAAGTAATGTTTGGGCTCCTGCTGCTGCTGCTGCCAACTCCAGGGTGTGATTCATCCAATTTTTGGGCTCCTGAAGCCAACCACAGTGTCTCTTTAAAGTAATGTTTGGGCTCCTGCTGCTGCTGCTGCCAACTCCAGGGTGTGATTCATCCAATTTTTGGGCTCCTGAAGCCAACCACAGTGTCTCTTTAAAGTAATGTTTGGGCTCCTGCTGCTGCTGCCAACTCCAGGGTGTGAATCATCCAATTTTTGGGCTCCTGAAGCCTACTCCAGTGTCTCTTTAAAGTAATGTTTGGGCTCCTGCTGCTGCCGCCAACTCCAGGGTGTGATTCATCCAATTTTTGGGCTCCTGAAGCCAACTCCAGTGTCTCTTTAAAGTAATGTTTGGGCTCCTGCTGCTGCTGCCAACTCCAGGGTGTGATTCATCCAATTTTTGGGCTCCTGAAGCCAACTCCAGTGTCTCTTTAAAGTAATATTTGGGCTCCTGCTGCTGCCAACTCCAGGGTGTGATTCATCCAATTTTTGGGCTCCTGAAGCCAACCCCAGTGTCTCTTTAAAGTTATGTTTGGGCTCCTGCTGCTGCTGCTGCCAACTCCAGGGTGTGAATCATCCAATTTTTGGGCTCCTGAAGCCAACCCCAGTGTCTCTTTAAAGTAATGTTTGGGCTCCTGCTGCTGCTGCTGCTGCCAACTCCAGGGTGTGATTCATCCAATTTTTGGGCTCCTGAAGCCAACCCCAGTGTCTCTTTAAAGTAATGTTTGGGCTCCTGCTGCTGCTGCTGCCAGCTACAGGGTGTGAATCATCCAATTTTTGGGCTCCTGAAGTCAACTCCAGTGTCTCTTTAAAGTAATATTTGGGCTCCTGCCCCTCATAGTGATGCCACTTCAACTCTCTGCAATTGTGCCGCTCTGCGATTCTATTAGCGATGCCTCTGATCTGCACGTGATATTTATTCAAAGTATTATTTAACTAACCCAGCAGGCATCCTGTGCGTGTTACAGCAAGGCAGAATGGTTTACAACCCTATTGAGGCTCTAGGAGGCTCAGAAATAGCCGTTTTAATAGCGATTCGTCGCGAATAAATTCGGGTCGAAACGATTTTTGTCGGAAAATTCGGCGAATCAGTCGAATTTTTCGCTCATCTCTAGTTATGATGTGTTCTTCGAGTTGATATTATCTGCTGCCAGAATTGTTAACTGATTTCTTGCCTTGCATGCCTTATATTTGCACGACTGGATGTGGGACCTCCGATGTTGTGTGTACCTGGAGATCCTCCATATTCTTGTCTATGAAAGGACCACTTCCGTTTCTTCTCATCTGTGTTGTGGTTGGTCGCGGTGGTCGCGGTGGCTTTATTGATACATTTAGGGATTTTTTAGGGCACGCATAGGAATTTTATGCTTGTGCATGCATAGTAATTTTTCCTCCACATTTAACCCATCTGTGCCGGGAGTATACACATGCTCGAAGTGGTGGGCTGCCCTAATTACGGCACCTGGGGACCAGTTGGGGGGGTTAGGTGCCTTGCTCAAGAGCACTTCAGTAATGTCCCATGGCCGGGAATCTAACCTCCCACTTCCTTACCTTTAGGCCATGACTGCCTTTTTCTTTGATGCCGGTGGTTGATTTGAAAATATTTGTTCCTTGAAAGTTTGGTTTTGTTTCTGTTTCTCAGTCACTGAGGCTGGCTTGGCTTATGGTGGATGACACGAATGCTAGACATTCACTGCCACCCCTCCTGATCAGACAGGCTCTCCACGAGCCTTATACTACTAGGTGCCCCCCCATAGCTTTTAGGACAGTTTCGAGTTATACCATCACTATACCTCAAAACACCTCCTATCTTTTTTCACGCTATGCATTTTATTGTTATTGCCTCAGCCTCTTAGGCTACTCATGCCTGCCCAACTTGATTCGTCAGCCAATGTAAGTTCTGATTGGAAAGTTCTCTGGGTTTAGGTTTTCAGAACTGTATGGTTGTCAATTATTGGCTCTTTTTTACTTCTTCTACTTCTTGGGGGTAGCAAGGGCTAGAGGGACAACTGCTCTGTACAATATGGGCTGGGGAAAGTTTATTAACAGAAAAAAAAAAAAAAAAAAATGAAATGCATACATAAATTTTAAAAAACAAATATTACATTTTTTACGGTGTTGGAGACTAAATTGGGGGGGGGGGGGGGAGTAACTTTTACCACTCACTCAGGTGCTGGCACAGCCTAGTCCAAGCTTTATTCATCTTAAGGAATGAAAGCATGTCCATGTTGGCTGTGGATAGGCGGATCCTCCTGTCAGTGATGATACCCCCTGTGGTGCTAAACAAACATTCTGATAGGACACTTGCCACAGGGCAGGCCAGCACCTCCAAGGTATAATGTACAAGCTCTGGCCATGCGTCCAATTTAGTGATCCAGAAAATTAATGGGAATGACCCACCTCTCAGTACCTCAGGAGACGCTTGGACAGGTAGTCATCCACCATGCGAGTCTGCCTCCTGGTACAAACATTCTTTGGTGGTGAAGTGCTGTTGGTCTGCACTTCGACTCACCCGGGCATTTTGGAGCTGAAACTTCACTATTGTCTGTTGCTGCTCACACACCCTTTTCAGCATATGCAACATGGAATTCCACCTGATAGGCAAGTCACATATCAGGCGGTGGGTGTGAAGTCCAAAGTTCCTGTGCAGTGTAACCAGGTATGCGGCAGCAGGGAGGAGGCACACTGAAAGTGCGTGCACATGCTACGCCCTTTATGCAGCAGCTCTGGCATCTCTGGATAATGGGTCAGGAAGCTCTGACCAACCAAGTTGAGCACATGCACCAGGCAAGAGATGTGCATCAGCCCAGCTCATCCCAAGTCTGTTACAAGGATATGCCCATTGTCTCACATCACCTTGCCAGGCTTCAGGTGCCACAGCAGCAGCCACTTCTCTGCTCCTGGATGCCGGTCCACAGCTCCTGGGCAGTGTCATTCGCCCAGACAGATGAGTTTTGGTATCAAACAGTAGTAACACACAAGTGCCCTGAACCTCTGGATACTCCACTAACAATTGGTATTAACCCTTCTATTGCCAGCCACGTACATTTTACGTGGTCGCCTCTCCAACAGTTAAACACCAGCCACGTAAAATGTACGTGCCTGACTTTCCCCAGTAATAACATAAAAAGTAAAAAAAAAGACACTTACCTGACCCCTCGTTCGATCCGGCCGGGTCTCCTCTTCAGCCAGAGGGGCTCCGATTGCCCATCGGGGCTCCTCCGGCTGCAGGGGAGTGCTCAAAATAGGTCCCCCCCCGTTCAGCAACCGGCCGGTTTCCTGCAAAAAAAAAAAAAAAGATGACAGTTACCTACCTTTGTCCCCGCCGGCTCCCGCAGGCTCTCCTCTTCACGGGGGGGGGGGGGGGGGGGGGGCTCCGATCACCCCCCGCTCTTCCGTCTTCTGGGGGGGGCATAACAGCCCTCCTCCCTCCGCAGCTTCCGATGGCGGCTGCCATCTTGGTAATATGGCCCACAGGCTTCTTTCAGGTATCCAGCCGCAACCCGGCAGCCAATCATAGCATTCAATTTCACAGTCAGACCAAAAAAGGTACGATTTCTCCAGTTTAACAGGGTTAGTGCACAGGAGGCACCAGCAATCTGGATGCCCCCTTGTAATAGGAACAACACCCATTTTATGAAAATTCAGTATTTAATTGTGGGCTGTGCCTCGAGTATTTAATTGTGGGCATAGTGTGATTAAATTCCCCTTTACAGACTCAGGGTGGGGGGTGGTATACTCATTCTTTACCTGATAATCATGGGCCCTAATGGATATATGCGCATATGTGCCTGCTCTCATCCATTCATAGCCACTGCCCTGTATACGTAATTTGGCAAACAGCTCTAATTGATTTCAATGGATAGCATGAGCGGAGCCTCCCCTGTAGCCCAACGATTGTGCCCCAGCCTATTTGAGGTGTGGGAGTGCGCGCATAACCCATTGGCATACTACTGTAATGGGACGAGAGCCTGCACATGCACCATTCAACCATGGAAAGGTAAGTGAATATTGTGACCAAACTAGTAATTAATGTGTCCCCTCTGCTCTGTATAGCTCTTCCCCCCTCCTGCTTGCCATAAAAATCCATCACTCAAGCATAGAAGCAGAGACAAGGTCCATATCCTGCCCCCCTTCCATGGAATGTTCTCCTCATCCCTCCTCCCTTTGGAATCCCGGGACAGATGGGGGATATCATATGGTGTCTTTGGGGCACCCGGTGGTTCAGCTGTCAGATGCCAGTGACGGCTGGACAGAGGAGAAGGGAGGTAGGCAGTCTTTCGATCGCCTGCCTCCCCCCTCCTCTGCCCAGCCGTCACTGACATCAGATCGCCGCGGGACACAGATGAAGATCGGAAGGTGAGTAAAGTAAAAATTTTTTTTAATAAAGTTATTTGAAAAAAGTGTGTGTGTCTTTTTTTTTACTTTTAACCCTTTGTGAACTGGTATGGGGTCCATGTGACCCCTATACCAGTTCACAGGGCTCGGGGGTCTGGCAAGTCACCTGCGGCTAGCGGGTGACTTGCCATTAACCCCTGGCCCCCCAAATTACCTGCCTCCCCAAAGCCCAGGGGGGGGGCAGAAGAGCCGTGGCCCTAGGCTATGACGGCTTGTAGCCAGCAGGGCCAGGGGCCACTAAAGCTGGCCCCTGCGCCCTGTTCTACAAGCCCCCATAGCTGGTCACAGGCTGGTTATGCTGGGTAGGGGGGGACCTCACGCCATTTTTTTTTTATTTTTAAGGGTTTTAAATGAACCCTATGTTACCTGTAACCCAGTAGGTATAAAAGGTTTCCAGCAGCAGAAGGAGAGCAGAAGCCTAAGTGATCAGCGTGGGACACAGGGATGGATGGGAGGTAAGTATTAAAAAAAATAATAAAAAAAAATATATATTTTTAAAAAAGTTATTTTTAAAGTGTGTCTCTGTGTGTTTTTTTTTTACTTTTAACCCTTTGTGAACTGGTAAGGGATCTATGAGACCCCTTATACCAGTTCACATGGCTCTGGGTCTGGCAAGTCACCTGCGGCTAGTGGGTGACTTGCCATTAACCCCGAGACCCCCCATTACCTGTCTCCCAAAAAAAACCTTAAAATTCCCCAAAGAAATGGTGCCCCCCCCCCCCCCCGTGAAGGGGGACCCCACACCAATTTTTCTTTTTTATTTAACCCTTTATTATGTGGATAGTAGTTGTATTTTATTTGTAAATGTTATAAAGTGCTCTTTTCAGTTTAGGGGATCACCTGGACAGGAACGGGGGGCTACCGATACATATGTGGTATTGTAATCGGGAGAAATGGGGCTTTCACATGCAATATGGTTTTCTTTAATAAAATAAATGTTTTTGTTAAAATAAAGGAGACAATTTTAAAAAATAATATTTTTTTTAATTTTTTTTTACTTATTTATTTAAAAATATTTAAAAAAGTAGAAAAAATACAAACAAGACATTTCATGTTAAAGCCTAAACTCTGCCACAAAAAGAAAATATGCCATTTTCTTGGAAATTCCTGCAAAAATCACAGTTAAACATCACGCAAAATGGTGAAAAATATCCTGTCAGCAGAGGGTGACAAAATCTCAAGTAGACTGGCAGTCAAAAGGTTACAGGTACCTATGCATGTTGGATATTGTTCTGCTCGGGGGACCTTGCGCTTTCAGATTTAGCTGTTTTTTTCTTATTTGCATATTGATATTTTAGAAAAAGGTGTTTTTTATTCTGCTATTTTTTTTTTTTTTTTAATCATAGTTTTTATTAGAATAAACTCTGGAAAAAACAAAGCAGCGTAATCTTACAGTCAGAGCATATTCCAAACTGCGCAAGAGGCCATAAAGGAGCGCCATTGGTTAACAATCATCCAAAGAGTATGACCATTATAAACAAAATAGTAACAAACAATAAGAAAAATTGTCCAAAAAAATAATGAGAACATTTCTCAATCATCATCAAAAGGAGGGCTATAGAGAAAAGATGGATAAAAGATGCACAGAGTAGAGGGAAAGAAGGGGAGAAATAGAGAGGGAAGGTAAAAGGTAAGAGGTGGGTTCCAGGCCTTCGTTTATTTCTCAGGTAGGAGCATGGCGGGGTTCTATATTGTGAGAAGAGCACAGTTAAGACCTCCCGGATGGAAATGAGAGATCCAGCCTTCCCAGGTGGATAAAAAGGGGGCAAAATCACCCCTTATCATGGCCGCCATCTTCTCGAACATCATAACTTAGTTGACCCGGGTGATGAGGCTTCCCCTGGGAATGGCTGGTTTCTTCCACGATTGAGCTATGATCAACTTGGCTGCCGTGTTAATGTGCCTTATGAGGCCAAACTGAGAATTCGTGCAGTCTGGGGGTTTCAGGTTAAGGAGGAACAGCTGAGGAGATAGGATTAGTTTCAGCCCTGTTACCTTATTAATAATATAAAGGACTCTGGTCCAAAATTGTTTTACTACCCTACAATCCCACCAAGTGTGCAAATAACTACCAGGGAGCCCGCAGCCTCTGAAGCAATCCTGCGAGTATGAGGGGCAAAATTTGTGGATTCTTTGCGGGACAAGGTACCACCGAAGGAGGACCTTGGTGTTGACCTCCTGAGCACCAGCATTAAGGTAGCCTAGGAAGGAGTGTCTCCATACCGCCCTCCATTCCCCATCTGTTAAGGTCAAATTCAAGTCATCACTCCAGCAAGCTGTGTGTTTCGGAGGTATCGCCTCCTCCGGTTCAGAAAGTAGTTTGTAGACTGACGCAATCACCCCTTTACCCATGGGCTGCTCTAGACAGAGTCTCTCAAATGTCGTGGGAGGAGGAGGTGGAGTACCAAGCTTGCACTTAGACCGGCCGTAATGGTTGATTTGCGAGAAGCGAAGGAACTCCCTTCCCGGCACGTTGTAGGAGGATCTCAATTCGGCAAAAGAGAGCAGACCCTGGCGCGAAAAGAGAATCTGGACTCTGGTGAGATTATGGCTCCTCCACCACTCAAACGCCGCCGGTTCCAAAAAGCCCGGGGGGAATTCTGGAGTGCCAAGGAATGAGAGAAGTGGGCAATGCGGAGAGGCTAGATTCCCCCGCTTCTTGTTAGCCCTCCAGATTCTTGAGAGAATGATTTAAGATGGGATTGGAGATTTTCCCCCGCGGGGGGGAGCCACAGCAAATTATGTATGGAGACCGGGGAGCAATACGAAATCCTCCTCAATATCCACCCACAAAGGTCTATCACTTCCCCCATGTAGGACCATCAATTGGGCAATTTGACAGGCGTTGTAGTAGCGCGCAAGATTAGGGACACCCAATCCTCCTTTTTGTTTTGCTCTATAAAGCGTTCCACGGTCGACACGTGGCCTACCCATCCCCCCCCCTCCGCCAAATGAATTTGTTCAGGTCTGTTTGGAGATGTTTCAGAGCAAAAGCCGGTACGGAAATCGGCAACACCCGAAAGAAATAAAGTAATTTGGGGAGCCACGCCATTTTCACTGCAGCAATCCTACCAAGCCAAGAGAGATTTAATTTGGCCCAGTTACCTAGGAGGGATCTCAAGGTCTTGAAGATGTGAGGGTAGTTTGCCCCGTATAGAGAGTTATAATCGGATGTCAGCTGTATCCCTAGATATTTAATAAGCCTATCCTGCCAATGAAAATCAAAGGAAGCCTTGACTGTACGCAAGATTCTGTCGGGTAGGGAGATGTTAAGGGCCTGAGACTTGGTGGAATTAATTTGCAGGCCCGAAAGCCTCGAGAAGGAATCAAGATCTTTGAAAAGGTTCGGGAGAGATATGACCGGGTCCTTGATCACCATAAAGATATCATCAGCAAACAATGATACCTTATGTTCGTATCCTCCCACCTCAATGCCTGCAATACCACTATTGGCCTGGATAAGTCTGGTAAGGGGCTCAATGGCTAAAGCAAAGAGGAGGGGGGAGAGGGGACAACCCTGTCTTGTGCCCCTACCCAAAATGAAGCGTTCCGAGGAGTAACCCGAATATCGTACGAACGCCCCCGGGTTGGCATAAAGGGATGAAATCCAGTTCAGAAAAGACGGGCCTGTCACAGAACATCTTAGGTGTATTTTATTTGTGTGTAGGTTGGTGTAATATATGTGTGTGTGTACGGATATATATATATATATATATATATATATATATATATGTGTGTGTATAGACCTTGGCTGACCCCTCTGCTCTGCATAACTTCCCCCACTGCGTGCCATAAAACTCCCCCTGCATGCACACAGGGACGCCTTGAATGACTATCTCCCCTCATAAAACTGCAAAGCATAAACAATGTGTTATCAGGGTCAACCAGCCATGGAGAGCAGATGCAAGGTCCATATCCTGCCCTCTTCCATGGAATGTTCTCCTCATCCCCCTCCTTGAAATCTCAGGACAAATGGGGGATGTCATGTGGACCAGCTTTCAGGTACCCAAAGATGGAGAATACCATATGAACCAATCAGACAGTGAATGTCTCCAATCGCTCTGCCCCATAGGAGGGGTAAGAAACTGACCCCTGGTTAGAGGGAATAAGGTGAGCTGTAGAATGGGGACAGGACACACTCGATCTGACCATCAAGAGTGACACGCTGGCTTTAACATCTAAGCGGAATAAGACCAGAAAAGCGTGTGAGGACAATTGATTTGAACGCAGCCCAGAACCCTTAGGTATTTTCCCCCTTTTTATTTGAAATTGCTATTTATTTATTTACCGTGCTTATAGTCAATTCTGTTTTATCACTTGCATCGTGTTTCTTGTTGTCCTTGTGTTTTCTGTTTGTTTGAATAAATTCTAAAATACAGCATTGTCCCTGACGCTCTTATTGAAAGATCTAAAAGGCCCATGCTATTCTGAAGAGACTGGCTACCTTACTTGCCTAGGACGCTCGATCGCCCCCCGCCTGGAAGTGGTTGTGGGTCGATCGATACGTTCGATCTGATTGTATTGTGTGTGGCCTATATCATATTATAGAGTTGAGCACTGTTGTGCTCTGGTGGCAGCAGTTTATAGCCGCGTGTGTTGCCAATTGAAGAATTGCTGTGACACACGTGTGGTACGATTGGCCGGTCTGATCAGATGAACGATCAATAGGTCTGATCAACCCGTGCAATCGTCACAGGGCCCAACCCCCATTTATTAAGCGTAAAATGCAAATAGTCCCATGCAATAGTATCGAACGCTTTGCGTACATCTAGTGCCAACAACATAGTATGATAGCCTTCCACCCTGGAGCGGTGAATAAGGTTGGCGATCTTCCTAATATTATCTCCAGCTTGACGTTGTGGCATGAAACCCACCTGCTCCTTAGATATGAGCAGATTGATAAACCCGTTGAGCCGTGCCGCCAGTACTTTTGCCAGAATTTTTACATCGACATTCAGCAGAGAGATAGGCCTATAGTTAGACCATACTGTGTCATCTGTGTTAGGTTTGGGAATCATACTAACCGCTGCTGTGAGCGAGTCAGAACTCCAAGCGACTCCCTCTCTTAGAGCGTTAAAAGCTGACGTCAAGTGCGGGGCCAAAGTTTGGCTAAACTTTTTATAATAGAGCGTTGTGAAGCCATCGGGGCCTGGCTGTTTGCCAACCTATAAAGATGTTATGGCTTCCTGCACTTCAGCAGACTCCACGGGCCTATCAATGGACTCCTTAGCACCTGTGGGGAGAGCGGGCATGTTAAGTTGGCCGAATATTTCCTCAGCTTTACTTACATTAAGGCACGACTTTGATTTATATAAGCCCTCCAGGTGCTTGGAAAAAGTAGCCACAATCTTTGCTGGGTTACTAGAGAGGGTACCCTCTACTGTCCTAATACGTACCGGTTTGGGTCTTAGTGCGATACCCCGAATCCTTTTTGCGAGAGGAGTATTGGGTTTATTACTCGTTCGATACCAATGAAACTTAGATTTGTTCAGTTGGCGAGCAGCTTCGCCAGATAAACATAGGTTTAGCTGACTAGCTACCTGGTTAAGGCAGATCCTATTCTGTTTAGAGGGTCGGTTTTTGAACTCAGTCGAGGCTACCTGATAAGCATCGGTTAAGACCATAAGTTTCTCTTTGTATAACGCTTTACGCCTGGCAGATTCCTGCATTAACAACCCTCTGATCACAATCTTGTGTGCCTCCCAAAGCGTGACGTTTGAGGTTACTGAGCCTTTGTTAAAGCGGAAGAACTCCTGAATCCCCGAGCGAACCCTCTCCAGAAGAGCCTCATCAGCCAACATTGGTTCATATAGCTTCCAAGACCTCTGAGGACCTCTCTGAGTGAGAGCCAAAAGGTCCACCGAGACCAGGTCGTGGTCAGACCAGGCTATTGGGATGATGTTCGCTCGGGAAAGCTGGGGTAGGGAGGATTGCTGCAGGAAAATGTGGTCAATCCTTGTGGACACCCGATGAGGACACGAATAATGGGTATAGTCTCGCTTGGTCGGATTGGACTCCCTCAAGGCGTCTACCAGGTGGTGACGACCTAGTAAGGCCTGAAATGCTTTCCCGGAGGATCCACTCTTGGCAGCCGGAGAGGATCCGTCATCTGGTAGCCTATCCAGAGTGGGGTGTAGGGTCTGGTTGGAGTCTCCAGTTACGATGAGAAACCCCTTCTCTACTAAGTGAAGTTTCTTGAAAAAATCCTCCAGGAAAGCATTTTGGTTTTGGTTAGGAGCATAATACGTTGCAATCGTGACAGGCTGATCTTGAATCGCGCCCACTAATATAAGATAATGTCCCAGAGGGTCACGTATCATACGCTCCAGGGAGAAGGGAGTCGAACGCTTAAAGGCAATTAAGACTCCCCGCTGCTTGGTGCGTGCAGAGGCTGAGAAAAACAAGGGGTAGTCAGCACTGAGGAATTTAGGGGTGCCCTGCTTGGTGTAATGGGTTTCTTGGAAACATACAATGTCAGCACGGAGTGACCTCATTTGCCTGAAGGCTTTTAGTCTCTTCTGGGGGGCGTTCAGACCCTGCACATTCAAGGAGGTTAATCTAACCGCCATCGACATCCAAGCTTCAAACTCTCATACGAGGAGGCTCAGGAACCCATAGGGACAGGAGGGGATAGGGGAGAAACAAGTAGAAAGTGAGTATAACCATACAACATATAAACCGGGTATAATGAAGGAGAAAACACCTTCCAAACAATAGAGTCCCATCGAGACGGCATAAAATACCGCCTCTCAGGGAATAACACAACAAAATGATGGGGTTACCAGATTGGGACCCCATCACTTTAGAAAATGAGCTACTAACCCCTCTGAGCAGGCTAGAAGTTAGTGCTTCCGTTCTCACTGGGGATACAGTGAGAAGGGGAGCGAGGAGTGCGTGTACTAACGACACAGGAGCGCCCGACCCCCTAAAAGAAAATACAATAAAAACTAGCATCAGCCTTAGACCAGGGCTCTACTAAGAGGATGAAAGGCCCAGGAACGGTAGCAACGGGGGAAAGGTGAAACACAAGGTATACAAGCCTATACAACTCTAAGCATTTAAATTAACCAAATAAACATTGGAACGAAATTCAGAGATGCAAGGGAAAGGGCTAAACGCCCTAATCCGTCGCATCAAAGATGAACCTCTTAACAAACAGGTAACAGATCTGTAAAACAACCTTTTCAGCCACAGCCTAAGGAGGGCGGGGTGTGGGACCACTGGATGCAAAGATAAAGACAGGGTTACCCACCTCTCAGCCCTCCCCAGCCGCCGGCTTACCAAATCTGCGAATCAGAGCTGCTGACGCTTTCCCGGGTATCGGTGAGCTTCTCCGCAGCTCCCCCTTCTCCTTGGAGGCTGGCGAAAAGGAAAGCGCTCTTTTCTTCTGCTGGGGGGCAGCCTGGACAGCACTGCGGGGTTGGAGGTCCAGGGAGGCAAGCACCCGATCAAGTTCCTGGGAAGAAGCAGCCTCAAAGTGAGTGTCCTTATAAGAAAAAGAAATCTTTTTTTTTTTTTTGAAATTCTTTATTTTTTTTCTTTCTCTTTTTTCTTTTTACATATAAATCTATGGTGCAATTACCAAAAAAAAAGCAAAATTTCATCAACAGACATATAGTACATAATCACAAACCACAGAAATAGAATGCTAATATTTGTACTGTAATGGGATATCTAAAAAAAAAAAAAAAACAGAACCAGAAAATACCTCATTTCTACTAAACAAATTACTTATATATCTTATCTACCTCGGTGGGACCACTGCCGAGGATTCAAATACCGAGCCTCACCAGCCGTCACCGCCTGGAATAAGAGTCTCATTTTACAATTCTATAGCCTGTTTTATACAAAAAAAAAAAAAAAACCCATTCAGAACTTATAATTTCTATGATTTCAGCTAAGTAAGAAAAGGAAAAAATAAACCAACAGAGAAAGAAATATTTTATACCCAGGGAATATAGAGTAATAGAAAGAGAAAACAGGGAAAAAAAAAAAAGGAAATTGGGGGGGGGGGGAATTGAACCAGGGGGGGGGAAACCATCCCCCATTATCTACTAAGCTTATCCACGGCTTAATTCTAATTATCACTTCATTATCTAGAGGCTATATCTCTTATACTAAGGCAAGTCAGTCATCGGCTATTTCAGGGAGACTAGGAAGAGGATGGGAGGGGGAGATCAACAGTCATTAGTTGCTTAAATCTTACCGTCTCTCTAAAGAGGAGCCATGGCTTCCATGTCTGTTGATATTTCATTTTGGTCTCTTGGACCACAGCAGTGAGCTCCTCCATTTCCCGAATATGATTAATCTCCCCTATCCAATCCTCCACCGAAGGAACTGCTTCCGATCTCCACAACTTAGGTATCATTGCTTTTGCTGCCTTAATAAGATGTCTCAAAAGAGATCTCTTATAGTTCTTCAGGGGTATATCCGTCAAATGTAAAAGAAATAAAGAGGGGTCCTGAGCTATCGGTCGTCCCAAAATCTCACTAGAGATATCTGCCACTGCATGCCAAAACGGAGCGACTTTTGGGCAATCCCAGAAAATATGGAAAAAACTACCGACTGCTCCTCGACATCTCCAGCACTCGATGGAATGAGTCGGGGAAAAACCATGCAGCCTCTTCGGGGTATAATACCACCTTGTGAGATACTTGTAGTTAGTTTCCTGGACTTTAGAAGACACTGAAGTGTTATGTGTGGCCCGGAAGATATATTTCCATTGGTCTTTCGTAAGATGTCTATCCAGGTCCCTCTCCCAGTCCGCACAGAATCGAGGTGTTTCATCCTCTCCATCATCCCCCAACAGGGCATACAATTTAGAAATTAAATGCGTAGGGGGATCGCCTTCTCTTATTAATCGCTCATAAGGTGTTAGGGGTCTAAGGAACGCTTGTCTGGGTCCTAAGCTCAAGAGAAAACTTTGGAAGATGAACAGGAGCCAATGATCAAATAAAGGCGTATCCCAGTTATCCCTTAAGTCACCCAATTGTGCCCATCCTGCGGGTAGAATAAAGTGCAATCCTCTTGGGATCCCCCTTTCCTCAAAGCTCTTACGGAGGCGAGGAAGTATACCTATTGGGAGAGATGGATTATGCACCAATGGTATCAGAGGGGTTGGCCATGGAGATATCTCTTTTCTATCTCTTAGCTTATCAAAAATTCCAAGCGTAGTAGAGATAAGCGGATGGTCTCTACATAAGATCTTCCCTGTTCTAATCGCCCATGGAACATCTTTTAATGGGGTATGAAGCCAGGATGCCTCTAAGGTCACCCATTTCTTCTTTATGGCTTGGTGGTGCCAATCTAAGATATGTTGAAGATGAATAGCACGCCAATATCGCAACAGATCTGGACAAGCGAGTCCTCCTAGCTGTTTATTTCTAAACAGAAGCCGAAGTTTCAATCTGGGTTTGCGCCCCTTCCAAATAAATTTAACAAACAGTGAGTTAAGGGACTTAAAATATGCCCTAGGAATCCAAATCGGTAGGGTCTGGAGTAGATATAAGATCTTTGGTAATACAGACATTTTAAGAATGCTAATTCTTCCTAGCCATGTGAAGGTGGGTAAGTCCCAGTTCGCAAGGTCATTTTTAATTTTAGAAAACAAAGGGCCAAAATTTGCTGCATAAATCTCGTTTACTGTTTTCGTAATCTTAGTACCTAGGTATGTAATAGCTGAGGGAGGCCATCTAAAAGAAAAAGATGTTCTCAGCTGGGCCTCCATTTCTGAGGGAAGATTCAGCCCCAAGGCCTCTGATTTGTCATAATTTATTTTCAAAAAAGAAAATCTGCCAAATTGCTCAAATTCCCTCAGCAAAACTGGGAGTCCAATTATCGGATTTGCAAGGAAAAACAAGAGATCATCGGCATATGCTGAAATCTTGTGTATGGATGATTTTACCGAAATCCCCTGTATATCTCCTCGCCCTCTAATTCTACACAAAAAAGGCTCCATAGACAGAACAAAGATCACTGGGGAAAGGGGACATCCCTGTCTAGTTCCATTTCTAATATCTACCTGTTCTGAAAGAGTGCCATTTACCTTAATCCTAGCCGAAGGGTCTGTATATAAAGCCATAATCATCTGTAGGGCTTTAGATCCTAAGCCGATATACTCTAACACTGCCCTAATATATTGCCAATTCACCCGGTCAAATGCCTTTTCGGCATCGGTAGACAGAAAAATAGCCGGTTCTCTAGTTCGTTCAATCTTATGCAGCAAATTCAGCACCCTGGTTGTATTATCCCGAGCTTCTCTACCTTGCACAAAACCGGACTGGTCCCCATCCACAAGCATCGGAAGCATCCCTGCCAATCTATTTGCCATAATTTTCGCATATAATTTTAAATCTACATTTAATAATGAAATAGGCCTATAACTTCCGCATGAGAGCGGGTCCTTTCCCGGCTTCTGAATTATCGTCACATGAGCAGATAGTACCTCACTTGGGATCTTAGCCTGATTGGAAGATATGGTTAATGAGTTAAAGGCCTCGAGAAAATGCGGGGCCAGAAGCGTAAAAAATTGCTTATAATATGCTACCGTAAATCCGTCTGGCCCCGGCGCTTTTCCACTAGGGGAACCCTTGACCGCTAAGCTCAATTCCTCCATAGATATTGGGCTTTCCAATCTCTCTCTCTCCCCCGCCCCGAGTTTAGGCATACCAGATTCCTCTATATACCTCTTTATCAATTTTAATTGATCCTGATCAGGGGCTACTCCTTCAGGGTGGATATTAAATAGCTTCTGATAAAAGGATTGGAAAGTCTTAGCTATATCCGATGTACTATGTAGTTTTTTTTGTTGCCCATCGACAATAGCTTCTACAAAGTTTAAAGTTTGTTGTTTCTTAAGGGCCCTTGCCAACAGCGCACTGCTTTTGTTCCCCCATTCAAAATAAAGCCTTCTGCAGCGCTTTATAATATAAGCCGCCCTTAAGGACAAAAGGGAGTTCAATGTTGATCTAGCCTCAGTGAGTGCCAGGAGGTTGCTTTTTGCCAATGATGCTTTATGCACTTTTTCTAACTCCTGGACTCTTTCTATTCGTTTCTGTAACTCCTGCTCTCGCTCCCTCTTCTTCTCAGTGGCGTATCTAATAAACAAGCCTCTAATGACAGCCTTATGGGCCTGCCAATTGTTGAACGGAGAAGTGTCTGTGCTTTTATTAATTTCAAAATAATTTTTGATAGTGTTCTGGAACTCTTGAATTAGGATCTCATTTTGCAATAGAGATTCGTTCAATCTCCATGTCCACTCTTTCTTTGGGCCCCCAGTTAAGGTAATAGTGAGGGTCACCGGTGCGTGATCCGACAAAGCCATAATCTCTATATTGGAGTTGACCACCTGCGGTAATAAGCTATGCGACACCAGCACGTAGTCAATTCTGGAATA
This sequence comes from Gastrophryne carolinensis, assembly GCA_027917425.1. Lineage (NCBI taxonomy): Eukaryota > Metazoa > Chordata > Amphibia > Anura > Microhylidae > Gastrophryne > Gastrophryne carolinensis. The sequence goes on from CM051238.1 coordinate 122,404,799, forward strand.
CGTGGCATGTACTGAAGAATAAAAGGAATAATCTTTGGTATTAGGATGATTAATACGCCATGAGTCGCACAACTGAGCCTTATGAAGGGCTTTCTTAATTCCCATTGATGTATCCAATAATGGATCTAGTGCCACATTTAAATCTCCCCCAAGAATAATAGGGCCTTCTTGTACTTCCGTAAGTTTGTTCAAAAAACCCTCAAGAAAGGTCACCTGCCCAGAATTGGGGACATATACTCCTGCTAAGGTATAATTTTTATTAAACAGAGAACCCTTAAGAATCAGATACCTCCCTTGCTCGTCTGCTATCCTATCTGTAACCCGAAAGGGAGTATTTCTAGCAATCAATATCGCCACCCCTCTTGCCTTAACATCTGGCGCATTACTTGTGTAAGATTGGGAGAAGGATCTGGAAGACAGTTTAGGGGCCACACCACCTCTAAAATGTGTCTCCTGAATGAATGCAATATTTGCTTTAAGCCTAGTTAGTTCCTGAAATAATTTCGATCTTTTCAGTGGGGTATTTAATCCCCTGGAATTAATCGATATCGCCTTGAGCTTTTGCATAGAAGAGGAGGCTACGTTGTTCATCATTCGCACCCCCTGTGGCCTATTTCTACTACTGGACATGCTAATGATTTTTGCAGGTAACACCCTGGTTCAAAAAAAAAAAAAAAAAAAAGAAAAAAAAATAGAAAGGAGAAGAAAAGAAAAGATAGCTAGACAAAAAGAAAAACCCACTTTATTAAAGAACTATCCGTTAATCACCGGAACGGGCACTGCCCGTGCCGAAATTTACACTAGGGTCCTTCCCGGAAAAACGGGACCACGGCCGGCAAACCGACTCTAATCCTCGACTCCCGGTGCCCTAGAAATGTAGGGACAAAGAGACCACAATCCGGGAACATCCACAGTGCGGACAGTGGTCAAAAAAAAAAAATTTACCGGCACAAAGCCAGCACCCACTCCCGGCAACCATACTATCAAAAAGTTAACTATATATGTCATTAAGCTTTTATCATTTATTAAACCTAAGAGCCCAAAATGCTCCATTTATCATATCAAAGCTCTACTCTACTGCCCATCTAACCAAAAAACCCACTACCATATCATCACACCCTAATAACCAAATTCGGGGGCATTTTTTTTTTTTTTTCTTTTTCCCCCTTTCTCCCTTTTCCCTTCCTTCTTTCCTTTCCTTCTCTCCTCTCCTCCTTCTTTCCCCTTCTCTTTAATAGGGTAGCCTAAGTGTTAGATCCTTGCCCCCAAGACCAACAAAACATTGTCATCATGACCATCGAAACCACGGCCCCCATCATATGATCATACGAGCTGTGCTCACGAAAAAAAAAAAAAAAAAAACACCTTCCCCATTTAAGCCATATATAGAGGGGAACCCTTAGCCACCCCCCCAGCCCAGAACAGATGCCGCACCCCCCCCCAGTACGTACCCCACCCACCCATCACATGTGCAATTACACAGGCGGAGATCCGCTGCGTCCCGTGATCCACCCCCCATGTAGCACCTAGGCCAATCCTAGTCCATGTGGCTCCCCGGCGGGGACCAGAAACAACCAGAGACTATGCACCGGCGAACTGCGACAGGCAATAACCCCTCGGGTCGGGGCTATGGAGGAGTGTGCAGGACCGGGAGGCATCTCGCACACACCATCGCGCAGTCCAACCCCTCTCAGTCGATACCTTACACCGCGTCTAGCCGGGACACCAGCGACGGGCGCCGAACCGTCGGCCCAGAAGAGGATCACCCCACCCAACACTCTCATGCATCAGAGATGACAGTGGGGCCCATGCACACCAAGTTCAGCCCCACTGATTAAGCATCCAGTGAAATAACATATAAGTGTTTAAGAGTGTAGAAAATATGCTGTACACAGTGTGAATGTGAGTGTAAAGATGGCAACGCATGCCATCTAGAAAAGTTGTGTGAAATAGAAATGTGCATACAACCGAGAATAAGTATATGTGGGATAAAATTAAATTAATAACTCGAGTGTACAAAGTGGGGGGGCCCTCCCCCGGGCCGCCCGCCCGCCGCCCCCCACCGGTCCCGGGTCCAGACACATCACCCGACACCATCCGAAAAGCTCCAGGCCACCCGACCATGTGCGCTCAGCCCCCTCCGAACCTCCCCCTCCCTACCCTCCATCGAGTTCAGCATCATCTTCCAGCGCACCACCTCCACCCATCTCCGGTCCCCCCCACGTCACTCGGTCCCACAGGACAGGACGGCCCCAGCGCCCCCCATGCCAACCCTAGTGCGCACCAATCCCTCCCCTGCTCTCATCACACACATACCGCATGAATGGCGTCCATATCACGAGAGGGTGAAATGCGCAGCCTCCACCCCGGGCCCGTGGGAACAGGTCCGGGGCCCTTCCCTCCTCTGACCCATGCAAACTGGGAATACAACAGAGAAATAATAAAATAAATAATAATTAATAAAAAAAAAAAAAAAACATCTTATAACATGCAATCTATAAGGGGCCTACTAGGATATGACCTACTGGTCCATTTCATATCTTTTCGTATTTCCTTATGGAACAATAGACTAATAGTCCCCTCCTCTTCTCCCTTGTGCAAGATAAGGTTCCATGGGATATATACGCCAGTCGGGCACCTGGACAGGGCCCAGATCAAACTGCTTAAGGAGACCAGAAAGATCTTCATGTTTACGTATAGTGAAGGTCTTGCCTTGTTTTGAGGCTATTAAGGCAAAGGGATACCCCCATCTATACGTAACGTTATTCTGTTTAAGTGCGACAAGCAGCGGCCACATGATCCTTCGTCTTGCTAAGGTGGCCCTTGAAAGATCCGAGTAAAAATGCAAAGTTGCTCCATCAAAATCCAACGGGCCTTTATTTTTAGCTGCTGCCATAATTGCTTCTTTTTCTTGAAAATAATGGATTCTACAGATAACATCCCTAGGGGGATCATTCTGACGAGGAGGAGAAGCAATTGCTCTATGTGCTCGATCTATCATTATTTTAGAGACACTTCCCGGAGGTTCCCCCATCAAGATGGAAAAAATTCCTTGTATAGTAGGTAGGAGTTCCTCCATCTGCGTAGATTCAGGGAGCCCCCTTATGCGTATATTGTTTCGCCTACTGCGATTCTCCATGTCCTCCAAATGCAGGGCCAAAGTAGCGGTCACAGATTCTTGCTCCTGGAGGCGGTGTGTAAGTTGTTGAATAATAGATCTATCCTCCTCGCGTTGTTGTTCCACCCCAGCAAGCCTGGAATCCAGTTGTTTAAGATCTCCACGTAGAAGCCCCACTTCCTCAGATAGCTTCTCGCTAATTGAGCGGGTAATCAATGAAAGATCCTCTTTTGTCGGCATAGATCGCATAAAGGACCAAATATCAGATAGGGTGCTATCAGAAGTGGAATAATCCAGGCTAGCGGTTTCTTCCTCCCCGACCCCCAATTCTTTCATTCTTCCCCCTCGGGGGGTTCCTCCAGCCGCGCCCGAGTCTCGGGGGGAATCTGTAGGCTTTGACATATAGCGACTTAAGTCTCCTTGGGTAGAGACTGCTGTACTTCTTGTCGTCTATCCCCTATTGTCCTTAGGTTTAGATCTTCCTCCCATTACTGGGGTTTTCTATTCACAAAAGAAGTAAGCCCTACTTAGAGGGTTTTTAAAGATATTTAGGTAGAGGGAGGTCCCCTTTAAGGCAAAAAAGGGCACGGGTAAGAAAAGACAGCTCAATCCAAAGGTGCTTTGGAAGTTTACGTCCTCCCCATAGCTGTATTTTGCTGAAAATATAAAAGAGGAGGTACAGTAGGCCCAACACTTTCTTTTTAGGGGGCTGAAAAATTACACCCTCCTCCTATAGATCTTCTTGAATATAAGGAAAAGAAAAAAAAAAAAAGTTCTATGCTCCAAAAATACACAATGCTTGGTGTATAAGTTGTTTGATTTTAACAAAACGGGCTAACTAGCGCATAATAGACTTATTGATACAAGACAGCGCACAGAGTGACTCTATCTAAGCGGAACAGGGTCAGCTGAGACAAAACGGCTTGGATAAATTCAGACCCCCTAACTCACTCCGGATAAATTGATCGTACCTAATGTCCAGGAGGTCAATTAATGCAACATACGTTGGTCAGTGCCTGGCAGAGTGATTGATGCCAAGTAAGTTAGTCACAGCTAGGCAAGCTGGGTGATATTAAATGAGCTAGCCAATGCCAGTTAAGTTAAATAATACAAGATGGGCTAATTAGGCCGGGGTGAGTTGGACCCTCGGAGATGGTTAGCTAGACCAAGCTGATTTATTATATCTAGGCACGACCTTCTAATGCAATACTGGTCGGGAGCAAGTGGAGTGGCTGTATTCTGCTCTCCCTCCAGCCCAACTAGCTTCAGCGTTACTTCAGACCGTTTCTCAGAGGACGGGGCGATGCGTTCCAACCAGACTGCGGGCGCTGCCGCCGCTAAGCTCCACTTTCAATACCCGGACCTGGGCGCTCAATCCCTCCCGTACCTGTCACGGTGAGGGAGCAGTCACAGATCCTCGTCGGTTCAGCCGCAGCCTTTGACAGGGCTTCCCGCAGCCCTCACGCCGCTCAGTCCTGCTTCCCACCGCTCTCACCTCGTGCAGCTCCGGCGCCACTCCCTCCCGCACGCGTCCAGGGAGAGGGGCAGCCAGAGATCCTCGCTGGTCCAGCCTCCGCCGCTGCGTGCTGTCCTCCGCCGCCCTCGCCCCGCTCCACTCCGGGATCACACGCGAGGCAGTGCAAGGGAGAGACGGCAGCCGCGCTCCCGCTGTCTCCGAATCCGGCCAGCCCCCGCCTTGGACTCCAGGCTCTCACCGCCTCCAACCCTCGGTAAGTCAAGCCGTTTTTCTCCCAGCGCAAATAAACAGGTTCCAGGCTATAAGTTAGGTGTAACTCTACATAACGCTACTATTTGCTATGGCTGCCAGGAGCAGGCCGTCCACACGTCCTCACCGGATCATGGCAAGCTCCGCCCCCGAAGGGGGAATCCCCACTTGTATCCCCACTTGTATCTGATCCCGTGCGTTTGTAGGATTTGCAGGGCTGGTTTCATAGCGCGTCTTCTCGCTATGGTCTGGGGTGCCAAATCCGAATACAGCTGGTAAGAAAAGTTCTGGAAATGCAAAGAATCCTGCCCACGCGCTGCGGCCATAAGTTGCTCTTTAGTGCGGAAAAAATGCAACTTGACAAGGACGTCACGCGGAAGCCCATCAGCTCTTTTCTTCTGCAGAGCCCTATGAATTCGATCGAATTCCAGTCTCTCAATTGGGATTGATGGAACAAGCACCTGAAATAAGGCTGTAACTGTTGATTGCAGGTCTAAGACAGATTCTGGGATCCCTCTGATCCTAATGTTGCCACGTCTGGATCTGTTTTCGACATCCTCAAGCTTGTGTAGTAATACCAGATTTTCCTCACGCAGCGAATCTATATCCTCCCTTAGCGTGGATATGTCGGCGGAGTGAGTCGTTGCTTGAATTTCCAAATCTCCAATTCTTTGACCCAGTTCCTTAATTTCTACGGAGAGGGAGTTGGTAATCTGGGTTGTGATGTTCATCGCCCACTTTTCTAACCCTTTTTCCAACATTGCTTCATATCTGTCGAGGGGGGGGGATGTGATTTAGGGGGCGAGCCATGGAGGGACTCATCCATCCAGGATTCATCCTCTGGAAGCAGATCTGACGTGTTGTGTGGGTCGCTATGGGAGGCGTTAGGGTCCGACATTGTGGGCATTCACTGGACTGGCTATAATGCAGGTGGCAAGAACCAAGCTGGCACGTCACAGAGAGTGGATGAAGTAAAGTAAATTGAATGAGGGGTGCGATATTGCAGAGATCGGACGGGTCCTGAGGGTATAGCAGGCTGGACACGGATGATGTTGTGCGGGCTGCGTTCCGTCCAGGGGATGGTATTGAGAGGGGTGGGCAAAATCTCCAGACTGGAGCACCTTTACAAAGGGATCGATGTGGACCCCACAGTACACTTAGGCAATGTGTACCGGCCCTTTAAGATAATGAGCTTGCAGGTAAGCACGGTTATGTATTCATTTAATTGGGTACGTCTATCCAGGGCCCCTTTATTGATGAGGGACCTTATAGCAAGGTGAGGTTGGACCCAGGTTTGTGAGTGGTGTAGGGGAGGGCTGTGCTGACTAACAGGGCTCTCTATGCAGCCTGGGCTTTGCTGCTGCGTGGAGGGTGAACTCCCCCGGCTGGAAGAAGTCACCGTCTGAAGCTGGAAGCTGCCTGCAGGGAGTGGAGGAGGAGCGCTCTAATAGGCGAGGCTGTGAGTGCTGAGTCTCTACACAGACCCGCAGTGTGGACCAGGAAGCTGCGGTCTGACAAGGTAAAATGGCGCCGGGGCCGGCAGCGTGATCCTGCCTGTCCCCTTCTAGGCACCACACCCACCTGGAAATCGGGGGGCCGGGTCCTCAGGCTAGCGCGACCCTCCGGGGCCGAAAAACTGCTGGTCTCACAGGCGAGGGGGGGCCGGGACACTCCGTAGTCGGCGGGGACGCTGGTTCACCCGACCATCACGTTCCCGCACGCATGCGCACTCCTTTTATTCTGCTATTTTATACATTTTTTGTGAAACCCTGTGCAACCTAAGAATTCTTCGAGATATTACTTCCAGAAAGATAAGCCCACTACAACAAGCTGGGTACGCTTAGAAAGCTTAACATGTGTACTTTCAGGGAATATATGGTTTATGGGGGATATTCCAAATGTAAAGGGTTGGTTTGGTAGAAAAAGCACAAGGTGTGCACTTTGTCTGCAGAGCTGAAATTTTGAAGTAAAATTACCGTTATGCGCATGCTTTACTTTGGTGTGTTTGGCAACTCTTTCCTTGACAGAATCTATGCATGTTGGGTATCATTCTGTTTGGGGATGTTGATTTTTCAGATTTTCTGGTTTGCATATAGTTTTTTTTAGAAAAATGTGGTTTTGATTCTGCTTTTTGATTCATTTTTAGGGAAACCCTGTACAACCAAAGAATACATTGAGGGATTACTTCCAGAAAACTGCACCCATGTCAACAAGCCTGGTACGCCTAGAAAGCCTGAGGTGTATACTTCTAGGAAATATATAGTTCGTGGGGGGTATTTCAAATGTAAAGGGTTGTTTTTCTTGAAAAACTGCAAGGTGTGCATATTGCATAGCATAGTTGTATTTTATCTGAAAATCTCCTAAAGCGTTGTTTCAGTTTGGGGGAGTCTCCTGGGCAGGAAAAGGGGTCTACCTATACATATGTGGTACCGCTGTAACCGGGAGAAATTGGGGTTTCACACGCAATAATATTTTATTGACAAACTTACATTTTTTATTACAAAAAAAACTACAAATTGTAAAAAATGTTTTTTCTTTTATTTTTTTGCACAATTTTCACCCAAAAATATTGAGAATACACTTATAAAATGACAAACAAAACATTTGATGTTAAAGCCCAGGCTCTGCTGAAAAAAACAATATATCACTTTCCTGGGAAATCCCTGGAAATCCCTTAAAAAATCACAGTTGAACATGGAGAGCGCAAAATAGTGCAAAATAATCTGGCAACAAAGGGTGACAAAATCTCCAGGTAGGCTGGCGGTTAAAGGGTTAAAGGGAAGCGACACACAAGTGGCCTGAGCAAGTGTTATTAAAGTCTAGTGACACGCAAGTGGTTTGAGCAAGTGGTATTAAATACTAGTGACACCCAAATGGTATAACACAGTAGTGGCACACAAGTTCCCTGAACCAGTGGATACTCCACTAACAATTGGTATTAAAGAACAGTGAAACAAAAGTGGCCTGAACCATTGGTATTAAACCGGTGTGACACACAAGGGCCCTGAACCAGTAGACACTACACATTTTTTGTTGTTTTTTAATATTTTTTTCAAAAGCACCTTAAGTTCCCTGAACCAGTGGATACTCCACTAACAATTGGTATTAAAGAGCAGTGTCACACAAGGGGCCTAAACAATTGGTTTCAAAGAGTAGTGACACCCAAGTGGTTTGAGAAACTGAGCAGTGACACACAAGTGCCAGTGACACACAAGTGGCCTGAACATTTGGTATTTAAGAATAGTGACAACCAAGTTGTGTGAGCAAGTGGTATTAAACAGTAATGACACCTAGGTGGCCTGAACAAGTGGATACTCTACTAACAATTGGTATTAAAGAGCAGTGACACATAATTGGCATGAATAATTGGTAATAAAAACTAGTGATACCCGTGTGGTTTGAACAAGGGGTAATAATGAGTAGTGACACTCAAGTGGTTTGAGCAAGTGGTATTAAAGAGGAGTGACATGCGACTGGTTTGAGCAAAGGGTTTTGAATAGTAGTGACACCCAACCTATCTAGCCCTCACTCTAGCTGCTGTTCCTGAATAAATGTCCTAAAAAACTCACAAAGGGCCAGCACACCGTTTAAAGCGAATAAGCTTGTATTAGTAAACATACAAGGTGATAATAATGGAGTCGTATATCAGTCCATGGTAGTTAGTCCAAAGACAGCAGAAAGTAATACAATATCCAGACAGCACAACAGTCCCATAAAGCCGACGTTTCGGGGGTGTAGCAATCCCCCTTCCTCAGGGCAGACAGTCAAACCGTGTGGTGAGGACACAGCATTTAAATAGGCCATAAGTGCTGCAGTTCCCGCCTGACGTCATAATGACGTCAGCGGGTACACAGTATACATTAGAAATGATGCATATGAATAATAACGCCAGATGCTGCAAACCGCATTACATTACTCACCTTTCTCCGCCGGGGCCCGCCACTTGGGGCCGGGTCCCATCACCGCTGGACGCCGATCGCAAATGAGCGATCGGCGGCTTCCCCGCCTGCCAAGGGGACCGGAGGCGTGACGTTGGGCATGAAGTTTGCCCGGTAACAGGTGACGTGGCGGCCGGTGTGTCCTGATAGGGCCGCGCCAGCTGTCATAGTCACCGCTCGCAGGGGCAGACGCCGCATTGGCTGAGCAACCGCTGTCATGGAAACACATCAGCGGCGCTCAGCCCCTCGACCACTGCACATCCAGCCTCCTGACCGGCGGTGAGAGCGTACTGCTCCCGGTCAGGTGGAATTACATATAATCACCACTGTAAATAAAGAAAATTATTGTATAATCGGGGGAAGAGACTAAACCGGAAATAACAGAGATGCACACAGAGGGAAACGGAGAGCAGACAAACAGTACTCTAGGAGGGACATCAGTATGAGGTGTGAATGATAGCAAGTAGTATGGGACAAACTAGGAAAAGGAAACAACGAGGACAGCAAAGAAAGAGCATGAAGGCGCAAGAAAGAACAAAAGGGTGAGAAAAGGGAAGGAACACCAGAAACAAAGGAAAAAGGGAAAGCAAACAGGAGAAAGGGAAGAGAGAAGGGGCAGAGACGGCGGGAAAGAATGGAAAAGGAGACAACGGGAAAAACAGAAACAGAACTCAAGAAGGGGACGAAAGGGGAGAAACACAGAAACAAAGGTAAAAAGAGAGGGAAAGAAAGAAAGAAGAAAAGACAAAGAGAGGGCACGGCCCGAAAGGAGCAGAAACACCGGGGGAGAATAGAAAGGAGAGGACAATGGAAAGGGGCCAAGTGTGGAAAAAATGGACAATGGGGACAAGTGAGAGGAAGGGAACAGGAGGAAAAAGGAGAGAAAAAAGGGAGAAAAAAAGGAGAAAAAGGGGAGTGAACCAGAGATAGGGAGAAAAGAAAAAGAGAGCCAAGAAACAGAAATGGGGAGGGCTGAGCATGTACCAGAGACAGGGAGAGGGGTCAGGGGGCAGAATGGAAAGGAACCAAAGGAGAAATAAGAATACACAAGAGAAATACAAGGGTAAGAGCAGAAAGGAGAAAAAAGAAAGAGGGAAATAAGGATAGCACTGAAACAAGGAGACAGAGAGGAATAAACCAGAAGTAAGGCACTGGAGGAGAGGAAAAGGCAGAAAGAGAGAAAAAAAGAAGGTAAGCAAAAGTGAATAGGGAGGAAGAAAATAGACCACAGTAGCCAAGGTACAGAAATTATCTAAAAGACAAAAAGTTAACGTTGTGGCAAGAAACATGAAAAGCCAAATGAGGTGTTCAATCCTCTGGGTTGAACGGTATCCAATTTATGGATCCAATACGTCTCACGCTGTAGCAATCGTAGATGGCGATCCCCCCCACGGCGTGGTCTTTCAACATGATCAATGACCATACCACAAAGTTCTGATATCTGATGTTTATGTTTCACGAAATGAATCGCCACCGGTTTGTCATAATCTAAAGTCTCCCCATCTTGGTGTTTTTTAATGCTGATCCGCACATCGCTGCGATGCTGCTGAAACCTTTTCTTGAATGCCCCGATGGTTTTGCCAACATATAGAAGGCCACAGGGGCACTTGAGGAGATACACACAGTATTCTGTAAGGCACGTATATGTGCCACGGATCTTATATCGTCTACCTGTGTATGGATGAGTAAATTCAGTACCAAGGATAAGTGAATTGCAGACATTACAGGTATTGCAGCGAAAACAGCCGGTGCGGGGAGATATTATAACAGGTGGTTTACTGTACTTCTCTACTGGATCGGCCTTCACTAAGGAGTCTCTGAGATTTTTATTACGCTGGTAGATTTTCATGAATGGTCTCTTGATCATGGGACACAAAGTCTTATCCGAGGTCAAAATATTTCTGTGTCTGTGTGTAACTTGTTCAATTACTGGGGCTGCCTGGTTGTATGTCACAATAAGAACCCTCTCTTCTTTAGGTGTCTTTGGTTGGTTTCTTCCTAGCCATATTTGTTCTGCGCGGCCTTGGGCCTGAATCAGTGTTTCAGCAGGATAGCCCCGTGTACGGAATTTGGTAAACATCTGATGTAGTTGTTGTTCACGGGTGTCAGGGTTGGTGTTCACCCTATACACTCTCAGAAATTGCGATATCGGTAAACTATTGACCAATGGTTTATCATGCCCGACGTCACGCCTCCGGTCCCCTTGGCAGGCGGGGAAGTGATGGGACCCGGCCCCGAGTGGCGGGCCCCGGCGGAGAAAGGTGAGTAATGTAATGCGGTTTGCAGCATCTGGCGTTATTATTCATATGCATCATTTCTAATGTATACTGTGTACCCGCTGACGTCATTATGACGTCAGGCGGGAACTGCAGCACTTATGGCCTATTTAAATGCTGTGTCCTCACCACACGGTTTGACTGTCTGCCCTGAGGAAGGGGGATTGCTACACCCCCGAAACGTCGGCTTTATGGGACTGTTGTGCTGTCTGGATATTGTATTACTTTCTGCTGTCTTTGGACTAACTACCATGGACTGATATACGACTCCATTATTATCACCTTGTATGTTTACTAATACAAGCTTATTCGCTTTAAACGGTGTGCTGGCCCTTTGTGAGTTTTTTGGATTCAGAGCGGCGCCACCGCGGCCCTGGCACCCGAGGGATTAATATTGGTAAGTATGCATCGGCATCCTGGTATATTGGTGACACAATTTTGGCACTTGCTGATTGCACCTACCTGGACATAGAGGTACAATTGGATACCTGCATGGAGATTTTCCGAGATATTGACGGCAACCCTGATAACCGTGCTAGGACACGCACGTACAATCATGAAGAAATAGAGACTATACTCTTTCCCTCAGACCCTGCAGCAGCCTTTGGTACAGATACACCCACAGACCTATTGAAAGAATTAAAGAGACTTAGGAGGAAACGTGTGGATTTGGAGCTCCACGGTCAGACTTTATCTGAATACTATAGGATCAAAAAGATCCCCCGGGGCTTTAGAATCAAAAACCAACCCACCATAGGTCGCAATAAACCCGAATTTTGCGAACGCTGGTGTGAGGTTTCTAACCAGAATTCATTGAACTATATGATTTTGGTTATCGAAGAAGTGAGAGCACAACTGTGCCAGCTAAATAGAGAAATCAACACATTGGAACTACGGGTCCAAACGGAAAAGTCTGAAACAACTGAGGTGGATTTGAATAATCTACACATTGAACTCACTAAGTACACTGAGAGACTCAAACGTTACAAACGTGATAAATTCAAACAAGTTTGCTTGGACTACACTGAGAACCGTGTGTACCCCTGGTTATCTGGGAGGGATCCAGACCAACCTAGACCCAGAAGGAATACAGGAGTCCCGCAGAGAAGAACAACATCTCGTGGACATTACCATCCTGCATCTGAGAGTGATCCCCTGTCAGAGAACTTGTCTTCAGACACTGACTCACAAGCACGAGGCACGAAGAAATACCCGAAACGTAAAACACGGGAAGCCCATTTTCGCGCGAGCGCCGCATCCACCGATCCCGGCGGGGAGGGAGGAAGCGGCGACAACTCGTCAATGACCCTACGGTCAGCGAACAGGAGACCCCTATCATGAACCTCTCCTCAAGACCACTCTCAGCAGATGAGGTAAGCCTCCTCAATCGAGGACTATCCTTTTGTCCTTCTTCACGGTTTGACCAATTTCAATTTGACATAGAACTCTATAAATTAGAGAGATCTTTGAAGATAAAACAGTTCTTCTCGTCCCACCCTGGCTCTAACCAGAACACTATGTCTTTGGGTCCTTCTAAACTCAAACTTAAAAGCCAATTTATGCCAGCGGGCAATTTTGGCGCTATAGACACTTATATTAACGTTATTAGATCTGAGACTGAACGGATCATGCGGTCTAAACGCTATTATCCCAATTTACCAAAAGGGGAATTAACAGCCTTGTCCAATCTAAGCAAGGATAAAAGTATTATTGTGAAACCCGCCGATAAAGGCGGTGCGATTGTCATCATGGACTATGACATGTACAGGCGAGGAATACTTGAGATGCTCTCTGATACTGCCAGTTATGAACAAATCTCCAATAATCCAATTTGGAGTATTCACAGTAATGTGCAACAATTTATTTCCCTGGGCCTGGCGAATGGATGGCTTAGCGAACAAACGGCAAAGTACATTGACATCCAGCATCCCATCACACCCGTCATATATGGGTTACCTAAGGTCCACAAGGGATGCAATCCCCTGAAATTCCGGCCCATTGCGGCCGGCATGGATTCAGTCACCCAGCCGCTAGCCCAATGGCTGGATTACTATCTGCAGCCGTATGTACACCAATTACCTTCTTATCTGAAGGACACTGGGGATTTCTTAAATAAATTCAGGGATGTACAAATTGATCCAGATGACCTATTAGTGACGATGGATATTTCCTCACTGTACACAAATATCCCCAACAATCATGGGATTAAAGCAGTCAAGCATTTTTTGACACGTGACCCCCCCAGACATACCGGTGGAATATATTGTGACAGGTCTGGAGATTGTATTATATAACAACTATTTCAGATTTGAACACGCTTTCTTTAAACAAATCCTTGGGACTGCCATGGGGAGCGCCATAGCTCCATCCTTCGCAAATTTATTCGTAGGATTCCTGGAGGAACGTTACATTTTTCCTTCACCCTTATACATGGAACACGTCAGATATTGGGGGCGCTATATAGACGACGTGGTTACTGTATGGCATGGGGACAGAGTCACTTTGGATGAATTTATAGAACACATAAATTCTGTGTTTCCCACTATCACATTTAATCCCGAGATTTCAGAGTCCCATGTTACCTTCCTGGATGTGGCCATTTATAAAGACGATAATGGAAAAATAACAACCGGTCTTTTTTCCAAACCCACGGATAGGAACACGCTTCTGAGATATGATAGCGCTCATCCCAGACCATTGGTCAATAGTTTACCGATATCGCAATTTCTGAGAGTGTATAGGGTGAACACCAACCCTGACACCCGTGAACAACAACTACATCAGATGTTTACCAAATTCCGTACACGGGGCTATCCTGCTGAAACACTGATTCAGGCCCAAGGCCGCGCAGAACAAATATGGCTAGGAAGAAACCAACCAAAGACACCTAAAGAAGAGAGGGTTCCCTTTATTGTGACATACAACCAGGCAGCCCCAGTAATTGAACAAGTTACACACAGACACAGAAATATTTTGACCTCGGATAAGACTTTGTGTCCCATGATCAAGAGACCATTCATGAAAATCTACCAGCGTAATAAAAATCTCAGAGACTCCTTAGTGAAGGCCGATCCAGTAGAGAAGTACAGTAAACCACCTGTTATAATATCTCCCCGCACCGGCTGTTTTCGCTGCAATACCTGTAATGTCTGCAATTCACTTATCCTTGGTACTGAATTTACTCATCCATACACAGGTAGACGATATAAGATCCGTGGCACATATACGTGCCTTACAGAATACTGTGTGTATCTCCTCAAGTGCCCCTGTGGCCTTCTATATGTTGGCAAAACCATCAGGGCATTCAAGAAAAGGTTTCAGCAGCATCGCAGCGATGTGCGGATCAGCATTAAAAAACACCAAGATGGGGAGACTTTAGATTATGACAAACCGGTGGCGATTCATTTCGTGAAACATAAACATCAGATATCAGAACTTTGTGGTATGGTCATTGATCATGTTGAAAGACCACGCCGTGGGGGGGATCGCCATCTACGATTGCTACAGCGTGAGACGTATTGGATCCATAAATTGGATACCGTTCAACCCAGAGGATTGAACACCTCATTTGGCTTTTCATGTTTCTTGCCACAACGTTAACTTTTTGTCTTTTAGATAATTTCTGTACCTTGGCTACTGTGGTCTATTTTCTTCCTCCCTATTCACTTTTGCTTACCTTCTTTTTTTCTCTCTTTCTGCCTTTTCCTCTCCTCCAGTGCCTTACTTCTGGTTTATTCCTCTCTGTCTCCTTGTTTCAGTGCTATCCTTATTTCCCTCTTTCTTTTTTCTCCTTTCTGCTCTTACCCTTGTATTTCTCTTGTGTATTCTTATTTCTCCTTTGGTTCCTTTCCATTCTGCCCCCTGACCCCTCTCCCTGTCTCTGGTACATGCTCAGCCCTCCCCATTTCTGTTTCTTGGCTCTCTTTTTCTTTTCTCCCTATCTCTGGTTCACTCCCCTTTTTCTCCTTTTTTTTCTCCCTTTTTTCTCTCCTTTTTCCTCCTGTTCCCTTCCTCTCACTTGTCCCCATTGTCCATTTTTTCCACACTTGGCCCCTTTCCATTGTCCTCTCCTTTCTATTCTCCCCCGGTGTTTCTGCTCCTTTCGGGCCGTGCCCTCTCTTTGTCTTTTCTTCTTTCTTTCTTTCCCTCTCTTTTTTCCTTTGTTTCTGTGTTTCTCCCCTTTCGTCCCCTTCTTGAGTTCTGTTTCTGTTTTTCCCGTTGTCTCCTTTTCCATTCTTTCCCGCCGTCTCTGCCCCTTCTCTCTTCCCTTTCTCCTGTTTGCTTTCCCTTTTTCCTTTGTTTCTGGTGTTCCTTCCCTTTTCTCACCCTTTTGTTCTTTCTTGCGCCTTCATGCTCTTTCTTTGCTGTCCTCGTTGTTTCCTTTTCCTAGTTTGTCCCATACTACTTGCTATCATTCACACCTCATACTGATGTCCCTCCTAGAGTACTGTTTGTCTGCTCTCAGTTTCCCTCTGTGTGCATCTCTGTTATTTCCGGTTTAGTCTCTTCCCCCGATTATACAATAATTTTCTTTATTTACAGTGGTGATTATATGTAATTCCACCTGACCGGGACCAGCTCCGCTGGTCAGGAGGCTGGATGTGCAGTGGTCGAGGGGCTGAGCGCCGCTGATGTGTTTCCATGACAGCGGTTGCTCAGCCAATGCGGCGTCTGCCCCTGCGAGCGGTGACAGCTGGCGCGGCCCTATCAGGACACACCGGCCGCCACGTCACCTGTTACCTGGCAAACTTAATGCCCGACGTCACGCCTCCGGTCCCCTTGGCAGGCGGGGAAGCCGCCGATCGCTCATTTGCGATCGGCGTCCGGCGGTGATGGGACCCGGCCCCGAGTGGCGGGCCCCGGCGGAGAAAGGTGAGTAATGTAATGCGGTTTGCAGCATCTGGCGTTATTATTCATATGCATCATTTCTAATGTATACTGTGTACCCGCTGACGTCATTATGACGTCAGGCGGGAACTGCAGCACTTATGGCCTATTTAAATGCTGTGTCCTCACCACACGGTTTGACTGTCTGCCCTGAGGAAGGGGGATTGCTACACCCCCGAAACGTCGGCTTTATGGGACTGTTGTGCTGTCTGGATATTGTATTACTTTCTGCTGTCTTTGGACTAACTACCATGGACTGATATACGACTTCATTATTATCACCTTGTATGTTTACTAATACAAGCTTATTCGCTTTAAACGGTGTGCTGGCCCTTTGTGAGTTTTTGGGATTCAGAGCGGCGCCACCGCGGCCCTGGCACCCGAGGGATTAATATTGGTAAGTGTGCATCGGCATCCTGGTATATTGGTGAATAAATGTCCTGAGAAGGACAATAGCGTGCTTAACAAAAACCTATTTAGCCCACGCTCAAACCGCTGTCCTTGAATGAATGTCCTGGGAAGGACAGTTTTTGCAGCAAAAAGCCCTTTGTCACTCAGCGGCAGCAGCCAGCACCTCTCCCTATCTACTGCAGAGTGCTCTGTCTCAGCCTTCTTCTGGGTTCGGGCTGACCTCACACACGGATTTCAATTTGAAATCCATGTTCAGGGACTCAACCCTACTTGCTTCCCGTGCAACATATTTAGCATCCATCACTTCAGTTAACATAGACAATCCCCTCGATTCAAAGAGCAAAAGTTAAGTGATTTCGTATCGAGAATCGTAAGTTTGGGTGGGTGTTTGTCATTTTTTCTGGTTTTTTTGGCCATTTCGTATTCGCACGATCGTTCGCGCATAGACGTATATGAACATACGCATTTCGTACGAGAATCGTATAATTTGCGTTAGTTCGTGTGTTTTTCCCGTCCAAATCGTATTATTTGCGTCCGATCCTATTTTTTACGTCCTTCACATGGGCTTGCGCCCAATTCAGAGAGGTGATTGCTAATTGTTTTGAAGCCCATTAAAGAGCTGCTTTACGAAATGTTTGCCGGCAGCTATTTGGCCTCGGGAGTAGGATGGAGCGGAGCGAGTTTGTGGCACATCAAGGGCTTATGCTTTTTGGCATTGAGTTGATCGAGATGTCTGAGAGCAGATTGCCCCTGCGTCGTCGCATGAACATCGATAGCATGAATGATGTTGAGCTGTTCGAGCTGACCAGGCTTAATCGCGCTTCCCTCCATAAATTATATAGTGAGCTGCGGCCATGGTTAGCCCGCACCACAAGGAAGGGGCATGCAATTTCAGGTATGACCAAGATGCTTGGCTGCCTGCAATTTTTGGCGAACGGCTCGTTCCAGAGGCTGGGTGCCCTCTCCGTGGGGATGTCACAGCCTACGCTGAGCCGCGCACTATCTAAATTTTTGGAAGGCATGGCTGCCATAACTCAAAAATATATTTATTTTCCTGATGATATGGCAGCCAGAAACGCCATTAAGCTTGGGTTTTATAATGTGGCCGACATGCCCAACGTTATTGGTGCAATTGACTGCACACATGTGGCACTCGTACCTAGGGCAGCCGACGAGTATATATATAGGTATTGAGATTGGTTATTATGTTGCCCAACGTGTCATGTAACCTGTTTTCCTTTGCGGCAGCATATTTGTTTATCCCTCATTTGTGTAGCTGCTTTATCTCGGCTTTTCATTAGTCTTTCCCAATAGAGTGCAGACATGTTTTGTGGTTAATTTATTAGTTTGGGTCAAATATCAATTACCCTTTTTGTATGTTTTTGCCTTAAGGAATCGTAAAATGGGACACTCACTTAATGTCCAGGCCGTGGTTGGTCCGGATATGCGGTTTATGAGTGTCCTTGCCGGCTACCCCGGATCGTCCCACGACTCCTATATCCTCCGGCGATCTGGGTTGTTTCGGAGATTTGAGGCAGGTGAATTTTCGGGGGCATGGCTGCTTGGTAAGTGTGTCCTATTTGTGTGTTATTAAATGTGGCATTAATCTTGTATTTGTTGATATGTTTTTTAAGGATAAATTTACAGAAGCGTACAACTGCATTTTTCTTGGCTCATATATTAGGAACTTACCCTAAAAATCCTTGTCTCGCTGTGGCCTTCAGAATGTTTTCCCTTTAGTTAGGATGTCTGTAAGTTCCTTGTGCCTAAATATATTGGTTTGGAGTTTATACCCAAGGATCTTTTGACCTTTGGCTCCTTTGGGACTATTGGTCTTTAAATGTCAAAGTGGACTTAAACTGCATACATTGTAGTTTCCAGAGAAATGTGGATAGGGATCTTTGACCTTTGGCTCCTTTGGGACTATTGGTCGTTAAATGTCAAAGTGGACTTAAACTGCATACATTGTAGTTTCCAGAGAAATGTGGATAGGCCCTCCGCAGCATCCTAATTGTAACATGTCTGAAAACTACAAATATATGTAAAATACAAATACCCTTGGCCGTGCAGATGTTTGTTAATTAATTGGTATATAGAAGTGCCATTTTTATTTAGGTGATACCTTAGTGCAATTTTTGTGGGCCCTAATGTGCCCTGTATTTTTTTGGGAACACTTTACCTTACATCATTATGATATCTGTGAAATTTTGGGTGTTGGTTGTGTTGCCTTTTTAATTTTGATTACATTTAATTCTCTGTTTAAGGTGATTCCGGGTACCCACTTCTACCCTGGCTCATGACGCCTGTGCTGCGGCCCCAGGATGCCTCTCAGGAAGCGTATAACCGTGCGCATCGCAAGACCCGGGCTGTTGTGGAGAGGGCCTTTGGTCTGCTGAAGACACGTTTTCGTTGCCTTGACCATACTGGGGGGGCCCTGCAATATGATCCCAAGAAAGTGATCGACATTATAATGGCATGTGCTGTTTTGCACAATTTTGCCATCATGGAACGTGTCCCACGTTATGTGGACAGCCTGCCCTCTTCAGCCGTCGAGGATGAAGCCGAGAATTTTGAGGGGCCCCCCAGTGAGTCTGGCCAATCTGTTCGAGCCAACCTGATCAGCCAGCATTTTAGTTAACTTTTTTCCCTGTCTCACCATTCTGTATGTCTGTGTTATCCTTTTGGAAACATATGTTGTTTTGCCCTAATGTGGCATTACCTCTAAGTAAAACATTTCGACCTTAATTGTTGCCTAATGTATTTCATGTAGTTTCCTTAGCTTTCGCTGTGCATTGTTACACCTCTTCCAACCAAAATTATCTGGTTTAGCCCAAGCTGTTAAAAAAGTCTTCCCACTAAAAACGCCACAAGTATTGGAAGTGAAATTTTTGTTTTACTTAGCAAATGAAAAATTATAGTGGTTAACAGAAATCAGTCCACATACATCTGTGGTAACAAATGGATAACATTAAAAAAAACATCGAGCACATCTACACCTGGAAGTTAGTGGCACAACCAAACAAGGACACCCAGTCCAAAGGCCAGCCTAGTCCAGTCATTAATATTGCCTGTGCCCAGGGATATTTGGGCATGGCCATAATGTCACACAAACATGTCTGCAAACAGGAGGAGCACCAACCAAATACATAGGTAAAGCCATAAGTGGCCAGATAAACTCCACATAGACCTATGGCATTGGCTAGTGGCCTTAAGCATTACTCTAAGGAGCTATATGGGAGCAAATACAAAACACAACCTGCCAGAGCAACACAAAATGGATTGTTTGAAACCTCAAAGGACAAGTAAATACAGTGGGGGTTAAGAGAAAAGATGTCCCACACACCCATGGCTTAATAGGGTGGCTGCCCATAATACCCAGGTGGAGGTCCAGGTGGAGGTCCATGGGAATGGGACCTAGCCTGGGCCATGGCAGCATTGTGAATTTGAAACTGCTCCACAATGTTTCTCTGCATATTGGTCATCTCAGCCATGGCTGACTGGATGCCATTACTTGCATTGGCCACGTTGCTGTTGAGGGTACGCAACTCCGCGAGGATGCCCTGTAGACTGGTATGGATGTTCACCATGTCGGCATGCCTTTGCTCACGCTCTGTAACGAGCTGGGCGTCATAAGAGTCCCTTTGTTGGGTCCATAATTGAAGCAGGGCACTCTGCCTCCCCTGGGAAATTGTGGGGCGGCGTAATGGCGTCCGCCGCACAATTACCCTGGCTCTTGGGCGTGCCCTGCCGCGTGGTGTCGTACCCTCAACAGCAACCGGCCTGCTTTGCAAATCCTCAGCAGCAGAGTGAACACTGGGGACTGTAGTGTCAGTCTCCCCATGTGCAAGCACAATGGATGGAGATTCACTCTGCTGCTGAGGATTGGCCAGAGAAACATTATCGAGCAGTTCCAAATTGGGACCCAGGGGGAGTTCATCCGACGTGCCCTGTACGGAGACATCATCATCTTCCTCCATGTCCTGGATCTCTTCCATGAGTGTGCGGGTCTGTAGGGACATATCAAAAAAAAAAAGGCTAAGTTTGCGTCCCAATTTAGGATTTCAACAGTTTAACACATTCTTAAGCACTTGTTAGTATTTATGCTACTAAATTAACTTACCGAAAATCTCTGATCTGGGCTCCGATGCTGTACGGACCTGGTAGGCATAACCAAACTGGGGGGTGAGTTTACCCTTGCTGAGGGATCATGCTGGGCTGAAGAAGAGAAAAAAATACCACGTAAACACACACACATAACCTTTTTTTTGATAGGTAATCAAATATAGCTCTATTTGTAATATTATTCAACTCTAGAGCAATGGTGACCTTTGTTCAAACCCACGCAAGTTTACATAGGTGCAATGGCTCGGACAAACTGCTAAGTGACCTCAGTTCTAAGTCATGAAGTGTACCCAGTCAGCATCCAACTTTCAAGGCACATTTTTGGATTTAGCCTACCATTCGCTAGGTCCGGGGTACTCAAACAATTGTTTGAAACGCCCATTTAAAGGTATGTGGTGAGAGGTGAATGTCTGGCCATGGTGCTGACGCAGGGGGTGTCTAGTTAAAAATAAAGACACTGGTGGAGGGGCTGGAGATTTCTAAGTGCCAACTAATAAAGGCTGCTTGCCCTTGCTGGGCTGGATGGGCCAGAGCTGAGGGGACAGGGATTGGATGTCTAAAGGGGGGAGTTAACGTATTGATGGTGATGGGATGGATGGAGCCAATCTGTTACAAATGTATGGGGCTTATGTGGGGGGGGGGCATGGGGGGACTGTGGCACATGGGCCAGAGCAGGGGCAGCGGGACACGATTGTGGCCAGTGAAAATTTAAATAAGTTACTGTGTACCTTGCAATGCCACTTCCTGGGCAGTACTTCATATTGCAATGCTATGTTTCACGGAGCCATGACATTGGGCAGGAGACCAACCACTACATGGCCGATCAAGGGGGCAGCTCTGAGCACGTCAACACAGAAGTAACTGAGTGCAGGGCTGTCTGGGCAGGGGTCCTTGAATGTGGTGCCAAGGTCCGCATTGGGACCCCGGGCCGCCATTTGAGTCTCGCTGCTCTTGGTCACATATGTTTGTGGGTGGCTAATTAAATTGTTAACTCAAACACAACTCACACAAGCAAAAGGCAACCCATACATAATGATGTGTGTTTTGTGATTGATTCAAAATTTCTCACTTATCTTGCGAAACTTCATGACTTTAACAATACAATTGGACATTTGAACTTTGCCATAATGGCTGTGGGCCTAAATGTGTGATTCCCAGGGCCAAAAAGAGGACACAAACAGCCACAGTAGTGCGAGGCCAAGCAAGGCAAACCATAGGGGCATCCCGTTAGCTTGTTACTAGTGAACTGTAGATTATTTAGCAAACAGGCAAACATGCAGATTTAAGAGTACTCACCGTGGGTACGGGTCGGTGAGTCTGTGTCCCTTAGACCAGCATGTCCACCGACCGCGACCGGATGGAGAAGTCCAAGCACAATCTCCTCAGCAGGGGTAAACTCCAATTTAGATGGAAAGCCACCGCCAGTTTTCATGCTGAAAAGAGAAAAGCGTTTGGTCGTCAGAAAAGGTGCATACAGTACATCCAAAACATTAGATTTAGCGTAAACATTTAGTTACCTGTAATTATGCCTTTTAATTTCTTTTTGCCGTACAGCATACTTCAGATCAGAGATTTTCTTCTGAATTTGGGACACATCTTTCCTCTCTTCCCCCGCTGCATTTACTTGTCGGAGGATGGTTTCAAACAATTCCATCTTGCGCTGCTTGGTGGTGTGTTTGGATTTGCTCCCATATAGCTCGTCATAGTATAATGTAAGGCCACTAGCCAATGCCATATTTTGGTCATGGGAGAATCTCCCACTCAACTGGCCGCGGCGCAATGTGCGGCCAGATGGTTGGCTTGGCTGCTCCTCCATGTGTGCAGACACATGTGGTGACATTATGGCCTGGGGCTGGGTAGGGGAATGGCCGGATTGGTGGCTTCCCAATGACTGGACTGGACTGGCCAAGGGACTGGGTGTTCTTGCGTGGCTGGCCACCGAACTTCCAGGTGTAGATGTGGTCATGGGGGCAATTCGGGGCCCTCTTGGGGGGCTAGGTTCCCGGCTGGTGCCAGGTCGGGGGCTTCTGGCCCTGGATTGGGTTCGTCTGGGCCTGTAGGGGCTTCTGGCCCTGGATGGGGTTCGTCTGGGCCTGTCGGGGCTTCTGGCCCTGGATTGGGTTCGTCTGGGCCTGTAGGGGCTTCTGGCCCTGGATGGGGTTCTTCTGGGCCTGTCGGGGCTTCTGGCCCTGGATGGGGTTCTTCTGGGCCTGTAGGGGCTTCTGGCCCTGGATGGGGTTCGTCTGGGCCTGTAGGGGCTTCTGGCCCTGGATGGGGTTCGTCTGGGCCTGTCGGGGCTTCTGGCCCTGGATGGGGTTCGTCTGGGCCTGTCGGGGCTTCTGGCCCTGGTTTGTGATCTGCGGGCCCTGTAGGGGCTTCTGGCCCTGGATGGGGTTCGTCTGGGCCTGTCGGGGCTTCTGGCCCTGGATGGGGTTCTTCTGGGCCTGTCGGGGCTTCTGGCCCTGGTTTGTGATCTGCGGGCCCTGTAGGGGCTTCTGGCCCTGGATTGGGTTCGTCTGGGCCTGTAGGGGCTTCTGGCCCTGGTTTGTGATCTGCGGCCTCTGGATGGGCTTCGGGGCCTGGATGGGGTTCGGGCCCTGGATGGGGTTCGGGCCCTGTCTGGGCTTCGTGCCCTGGATTGTGTTCTTCGCCCTCTGGCTGTACTTCGGGCCCTGGATGGGGTTCGGGCCCTGCTGCGGGGCATGGGTTTCCGAACTGCCCTACTTGAAGGCATGGCCGGTGTGGGCTCACTGGTGCTGCCTGTTCTGGGGGCAGAGGTGGTGGCTGCTGCAGTTGCCAGCTTTTTGGCTGCAGGAGGGGCACGAGGCTTGGGGCCCCTTTTTTGGGTACCTGAGGGTCCAGGGTCCCTTGGTGGGGCCGAGGTGGGAGTCTTGGATCTCAGTTTTCGGCCAGCTTGCTGGGACCTTGTGGTGGGGCCCTCCGCGGTCTTGCTTGCCTGTGGTCGTTTGCTGATCGCCTTTTTTGGTGCCATCGTACAGAAATGCTCAAAGAGAATGAGCTTGGGGGGAAGGGACCTTTAAATAATGAGCCCAGCGTGTGACGCCTATGCGCACGACTACGCGCTCGTACGAACGTACGTTCGAGCGGAACCAGGAAACCGCTGGGGTTTCACTTATCTGCTGCCTGGAAGAAGACTAAAGATGGCGCCCACTATCTTCACCCGTCAACAGGAAGAGATCCTCATGCTGGTAAGTGGCTGCCTGTGCATTTTAATAGAATAGTCAATGATGGCCTAAATGTAAATGATGCGTTGGGAACTAGTTTGGGGTCTCTTAATGTTTAATCACTGGCTCCTCACACTTCATCCTCAAGGGCCGAGCCTGGCCACGTTTTCACCTGTCTATGCTGATGTCCTAATTCGCCCAATTGCTCCGGCTTAGCAACAGTTAATTAACCTGTGGAGTAGCGGGGCGAGCTGTCAAACCTGGCCTGACTCGGACCTTGATGCGGATGTTTGCGGAACACTGTTGTCCTAAGCCATAAAAACACAACGGGAAGCCACACACGTGGTCCAAAAGCCTAAGCATTAGGCTACATCTTGGATGTTTAAACCATCCTAACATGCCATAGATGCAGGTGGCCTGATTCTTGATGTTGGCTATTATCTGTATGTACATGGTGTGTGATACATATAACATAAGACCAGACTGACAATCACAGTCAACGTCCTCTTTAAGGCACTCCCCAAAAATGGCGGCCATTCGAAATGTGTGTGTTAATGACATTAAATACTCAACTTGTGATGCAACACATATGGGTCTGTGTGTAAAAGTAAAAGCTCTGTGTCCATTATGTTTTTCAGATCATGCTTCAGCGCCGGTATGACTTCGCGCCCAATGTGTGCGAGAAAAGGGACATCGCCCGGGAGATCATCGCCGAGATCCACCGTGTGACCAGCACCACCTTCACTCACACCCAGATAATGCAGCATTGGTCGGACCTGAAGCGTCTGCACATGCCCCGGGTGCGGAGGTTTTTTGGGATCCATTTCCCAAGTAAGTACAAAGCAATTGCATGGTATATGTTCCAAATGTCTAAGTTATGCCTTTATTTATAAGGACTTTTCTTTGGTAGTGTTGGAAATGGATTTCAGAATTCGCCGCACCCGGAGACGTACAGGCCGACCAGTGCTGCATGACTCTGCATCTGTGAGTGAAGGTGGTGGATCTCCCGGGCGACGGACCTACCCCTCCTCTGTGGCCTCCTCAGACCAGCCCCTGGACCTTACCACAGAGGAGGGGCCAAGGCGCGTGGGCGTGGAGTCATACCTGGCCACGCATGGGGAAGGCTCTGGTATGTCACTCTTCATGTATAGGCACAAAGATATACATGGCAGGCCAAAAACTAAGTTATCCTTTATTATGTATTTGTAGAAGCTTCTGGAGCGGGTGAGATAGTGGAGGAGGAGGCAGCAGAGATGCTGGAAGGAGATCCTGGCGAAGGTGAGTGATGTCAGCCAGACTGGGAGCCAGATATGTTGGGGATAGTGACTCTCTACAAATACTAACCAAATGTCACATGTTTCTCCAGGGACTTCTTCACAGCAGAGCCAGGACCAAGGGCAGCCTGTTGGCCCCAACCAGCCATCTGTCGGCCACCAACTCCGTAAGTCTCCATGCCATTATTCATATTAAGGTTTGGTTAGCTAATAACACACACATAACTAAAGGCGTAGCCAATGTGTAGTTCACACTTTCATGTGGGCACTTCGTTAGCTTAAAGAGGACCCAAACTAGTATTAAGAACCAAAGACTTAGCCATCACACTGTACCTACAGATTAGAAACATGGAAAAACACCCTTCACCCATCTAATGCATGTTATTAGACAGAAAAAAACCAATATTGGGGAATATGGAATGCACAATATTTACAGGCAGCATGGGATACAGATTGAAAAAAGGAAGGTGCTGCCATGCATTGTGTGAGTGATGACCTTTCCCTCAACCCAGCTATGCTCTGGATTCCCAACGCACCACTGTAACCTACTCCCCTGTACTTTATCCAACTCTCCACTCCTCATTAAGTGTTATGCTTCAGAGTCCAGATGGCGGCGCTGTAATCCCCAAAAAACCCTAACTAACTTTGAGGTGGTGCAGAATCATTTGTGAATAGTTTTTGGTTTTCATTAAATAATGTTGAAGGTCCGGTTTAAGGAGTTTAAACACTTACCTGTGGGAAATGCATTAACTGTATCCCTTTGAAGAACGACATATGTCATGCATTTACATGTATTTGATTAACCCTAAATCTATTTCCAGCATACAAACCGGTCTGGGACTCCTATTTATGTTTATTTCTCTATTGGTTACAGGGATGATCCCCCAAACCTTGGCGGGAAAAAAAAAAAGAATTAAGGAGTTGGTGGCCGAGCTGCTGGCCATACAGGCGACGTTGGGGCCAACAGATGAAGAAGACGAGGAGGATTAGTGCCCTTGGTCCTGGCTCCTTTCTTCCAGTTGTTTTGAAATGTTTACAAATTTTAAAAATTTTTTAATTGGTTTGGTGAAAAACCAAAAAAGTTGTTTTAAAAAAAAAAAAAACAAAAACCAAAAAAAAAAAAAAGGTTTCCAGTTAAAAAAAAAAAAACAATTTTAGGTGTTTTTACTTGGGCAAAACCCAAAAAATTTTTACAATTATTCCTCAAAAAAATAAGAAAAAATTTTAAATAAATTATATTTTAAGCCTTCCAAAATGTGTCTTTTCTAAGATGCACACACCCAAAAAATTACACAAACCAGAAACAACACACTTCGAAACATATAGACATATGTAAATTATGTGATATTCTTACGTTTTAGGGACCGAGAAATGAAGTGGGATGCAGCCGCTAAGGGGTTTAGGTAAGTTTGAGGGACCGAGAAATGAAGTGGGATGCAGCCGCTAAGGGGTTTAGGTAAGTTTGAGGGACCGAGAAATGAAGTTGGATGCAGCCACTAAGGGGTTTAGGTAAGTTTGAGGGACCGAGAAATGAAGTGGGATGCAGCCACTAAGGGGTTTAGGTAAGTTTGAGGGACCGAGAAATGAAGTGGGATGCAGCCGCTAAGGGGTTTAGGTAAGTTTGAGGGACCGAGAAATGAAGTGGGATGCAGCCACTAAGGGGTTTAGGTAAGTTTGAGGGACCGAGAAATGAAGTTGGATGCAGCCGCTATGGGGTTTAGGTAAGTTTGAGGGACCGAGAAATGAAGTTGGATGCAGCCGCTATGGGGTTTAGGTAAGTTTTAGGGACAGAGAAATGAAGTTGGATGCAGCCGCTATGGGGTTTAGGTAAGTTTGAGGGACCGAGAAATGAAGTGGGATGCAGCCGCTAAGGGGTTTAGGTAAGTTTGAGGGACCGAGAAATGAAGTTGGATGCAGCCACTAAGGGGTTTAGGTAAGTTTGAGGGACCGAGAAATGAAGTGGGATGCAGCCACTAAGGGGTTTAGGTAAGTTTGAGGGACCGAGAAATGAAGTGGGATGCAGCCACTAAGGGGTTTAGGTAAGTTTGAGGGACCGAGAAATGAAGTGGGATGCAGCCACTAAGGGGTTTAGGTAAGTTTGAGGGACCGAGAAATGAAGTGGGATGCAGCCGCTAAGGGGTTTAGGTAAGTTTGAGGGACCGAGAAATGAAGTTGGATGCAGCCACTAAGGGGTTTAGGTAAGTTTGAGGGACCGAGAAATGAAGTGGGATGCAGCCACTAAGGGGTTTAGGTAAGTTTGAGGGACCGAGAAATGAAGTTGGATGCAGCCACTAAGGGGTTTAGGTAAGTTTGAGGGACCGAGAAATGAAGTGGGATGCAGACACTAAGGGGTTTAGGTAAGTTTGAGGGACCGAGAAATGAAGTTGGATGCAAGCGCTAAGGGGTTTAGGTAAGTTTGAGGGACCGAGAAATGAAGTTGGATGCAGCCGCTAAGGGGTTTAGGTAAGTTTGAGGGACCGAGAAATGAAGTGGGATGCAGCCACTAAGGGGTTTAGGTAAGTTTGAGGGACCGAGAAATGAAGTGGGATGCAGCCGCTAAGGGGTTTAGGTAAGTTTGAGGGACCGAGAAATGAAGTGGGATGCAGCCGCTAAGGGGTTTATGTAAGTTTCTGGTTGAGGGTGCGCATGCGCAAGATCTTATAAACATACGAACGCACGAATCTAAGAGGCCAAAAACCAATGAAAACCAGAGGCAAACGCAAGTAATTGGAAGAGGTTGACGATGGAAGCAGCCGAAAAAACAGGCTGCCGCCGCAACAGGTGAGCACATGAACGTGATTTTTACGATTGGCAACTGACTGAGGCAAGTTCGGGAGATATCATACGAACGGACGTATCTTTTAGGATAGAAACGTATTTGCTTATTGAATCACTCGCAAGTTCATACGAACGCACGAGCGGACGTAAAAAATAGGATGATCGTGAGCCAAATCCAAGCTGTTACATGTTTCTTTGAATCAACCCAAATGACTCCCTAATGGATATGCCCCCAACTTAATGAAAGTTTGATTCAAAATGCCACAGTGGTTGCAGATATCCAGACTGAATATTTAGACATTAGAGCTAAATCAGCACCTTGAGAATTTTTTTTCTCACATTTTTGTGAAAAAAAAAGTTATATTTTTTTTCCATAGTCCGTATCAAAATGGAAAACTGTCTGAAACTCTCAAACCTACTTGCTGATGTTTCGAAGGTGGAAGCAGTGCATAAAAAATCCATTGCAACTTAGGTCATTTAGGGAGAAAATTAATACCCATCTTCGGGGAAGAGCTGAGGTCCATTTAATAAAGTGCAGTGACCCTTTTATGAGTATAGTGAGAATTGTGGGAAGCTCCTTGCTTTAAGAGTTAAACAAGCAAGGACCTATATTACCAAGATTTCCAATGCACAAAACAAAATTGTCCACAGGTCAGAAGTCCAAGGGTTCTGTATGTTCTTTCACAAGCTATACAATTTAACCCCTACAGGGTCCACTCCAACCACTGCACATGAGTGGCAGTACAGACTCCCCACCCTGAGGGAACAGGACTTACCTTCACCAAAAGACCCATTCTCCCTTAAAGAACTGACCACAGCTCAGCAAAAGGTAAAGCCCCTGGCCACATGGATTAACCCTTACTTGCTATAAAACTCTCTTGAATGTACTTGGGTCTAATTACATAATAGCATGTAACTCCATCAGCTCAGATTTTTACTGCTAATGCACATAGACCTCACATCTCTCTTATAGCTAAAGAGGGGAAGGACCCCTAAAAATGTTTTAGCTATCGCCCTATTTTTCTTAAATTATATTTGTGAAAATTTTACCTAACTGAATGTCTTTATTCATACAGACCTGATTGGCTTTATGCAGACCAGTAAGGCAAGGGATAACACTTCTAAGGTGATTGGTATTTTACACGGAATCTAGACATTCGCTATTCGCTATACTGGTGATCCTTCTCTCCACCGGTGCCAAGAAGGCATGTGATTGATTTACTTTTTTTTTTCCGATGATTGAGGTGAGACCTTAACTCATATTGGCCCTAATGAAATGCTTCACTGGATACTTTCTCAAAATTCTTGACAGTCAGCGGGAGTCAGGGTAAATGGTACTCATTTTTTATATCAAATAGGATACAACATCCCTGCCCCTTATCCCTTATCTCAAACCTTTTGTGTGTATGGTCAAAGCAAACCTGGATATCACAGGGGTAGTTTCCTGATTTGGCCATCATAAAGGTGCTGCTTAAGCAGATGACCAGATCTATTTTCTTTTGAATCCTGAAATCTCCATCCCCAAGTTAATTGCTGAATTGAACATGTTCAATCATCTTGCCAATTACAAAATCAATATTCAAAAATCGGAAGCCTTAAATTTTAGTATCCCTAACACCAGTAAAAACCCATACAAAAACAAACGGTTCCTATGTGGCTGGCACTAGGAAAAACACATATATTGCCATAATACAATTGATTTATTGAGATAACACAAAAGGCATCATATACACAAACCCTTCTACCCTTAAAACTAATTAAAAAGCTAGCATAGCTTGAAAAAAAGTATCCCTAACAGCAGACTTGACAGTCCTAAATCCACTTTTTTATGTCCCACCTCTGCTCTCGACTTCAAGAGGATATTATGTATTGGTCAAAAGGCACTTTATCCTGGTTTGGGATATATAACATTTTTAAAATGCCAACTTAAAGTCACCAAAGACCAAAAGTAAAAAAAAAAAAGTGTCAGTCCTCTTTCAAACTTCATGTCACTATTTACTGGCATGAATGGAGGAATTAATTGGCCACTGCGCAGGTGTGGGATTGCACTCAAAAACTGTGGGGTTTAGCAACTTTGTGGCAGACATGGTGGATTCCCGGAGCGGCTGGACGGGTAAGTAAGAAGCAGATCAGTGATTAGCATGCAGCAGTATGCTTTTTAAAATATATATCTTGTGCTTTTGGCCTGCTTTAATTTATCTTCTGCAGGCCCTTCATATCAATGTACAAAAAGCTCTCTCTCTAAGATCATTACCTTGGGCACCCCTGGTAGAACCCCGTGCCCACACCAATGGGCACCTGGCCTTTCTGCACCCCAGATGCTCCAAATGGGGGTGAGGTGTGAGGGAAATCTGTATATCCCAGACACTTATGTCAGAGTTCTCTTGTAACGTTGCGGTCCTGTGTCAGGCACACTAGCACCAGTGCCCATCAAGGCTGCATTCTGTCACCTCCTGTTCTCATCTACACCAACAACTGCACCTCCTTGGCTAACTCTGTGAAAATTATAAAGTTTGCCGATGACACATCCGTTATAGGTTTTGTAAAGAACGGTAATGAAGAAATCTACCGGGGAGTAGTGGAGGAGCTAGTCAGTTTGTGCACAAGACACAAGCTGGTGATAAACACATCAAAAACTCTAGAGATGGTAGTGCACTTCAGGGGGAATCCTGCGCCCATATCACCCATAACTATTAAGGGTGAAGAAATCAAAAAAGTGAGAGAGACAAAGTTTCTTGGCATGATCAGCTCCAACAACCTCGGCTGGGAAAAGAACACCTTGGCTGTACTAAGGAAAGCACAACAGAAACTATTTTTCCTAAGACAGCTGAAGAAGACGGGTCTGTCAAAAAGGTTGTTAGTGCTCTCCTTTAATGCAGTCATAGGTTCCATGCTATGCTTTTCCTTTTCTGTATGGTTTGAGAGAGCAAGTAAAAGAGACAAGTGTAGACTCCAAAAAACAATCAATATTGCAGAAAGAATAATTGGAGCACCCTTACCAGCCCTGCAGGAACTGCACAGAATAATATAGAAGTCACAAGCGGAAAAGTTTCTTTGGGATGCCTCCCATCCTGGAAATGCTTTATTCCAGTAAGGAATAGACATGTTTATAGAAAATCTAGGAGACTTATATTGTTACGAATGATTAAACATGGGTTCACCACCATAAAACCAAAGCCTAAAGATTTTTTTTGCGCAGCTGGGAATGTCATATCTACAGTTTTTGGGGATATAGAAGGTGTTTTATTACTTTAAATCATACCACAAGAGACAACATTTACTGAAGACTGTGTTACTGCTTCATGACACGTTAGAAGCTCACAAGTTGCTATCAGGAAATGTGGCTTCATGGAGCTTAACCCTACAGTGCAGACCTGACTCCCGGTGATTACTTTCTTTTTCATAATCTGAAGAAACTTTCTGATGATAATGCAGTCAAAGGGACAGTAACAGGGCTCAAGCAGTAGCAATTAATTTTCTCTTATTCTGAGGGCATCTAGTCACTGAAAGTGGAATACAGGTGTTGGAGTTAAGGGAGGTGAAAATGTCTTCATATTCAGGTAAATAACTTTTTGAACATTTCTTGTATTTTGTTTTAGTAACTCTGGAACTATTTGACGTTCAGTTTAGTGAGCCTCTAGGAAAGCTCACTGTGTGATTTAATAACTTTATGTAAGTATTTTGGTCTATTTTAGACAAAGAGAAACCAAAATGTACAAGAGTTTTAGCCAAGAGGCCTCATATGTGCTGAATATGCCAAGATCCGGCCCAGTGAAAAAAATGCAAAATTTAATAACACTAGCTACAAAGCTAAACCACAGCCTTGGGACTCCACGAGATTACAGATGTATTTTTTACATCTGCACTTCAAGGGAAACCAAGAAATTACATGGGCTTGTGAGAACGCCCAGGCCCATTTTTTTCTTACCAAACAGAGTTTAGCCTTATTCTGGCCTGAAATTTAAGAATAATGTTCTTTTAAATGTACTACAAAGGAAATTAAATGGTCTTTTAGTGTATCGGAATTCGGTACTGCAGGTCAGACACCGCAAGACAGGGACACATCAAATAAGGCCCTTATTTAACAAGGGATAGCGCCAGGTAGCGAATGGTGAGCGAACGGTAATGGCGCTCACCGCCACGAGAACGCTGGCTCCCCTCCGCAATCACACATTTATCAAGCCGATCCTGCTTAGCGACTGACAGAGCGCCAGATAGCGAATCATTCATCATTATTCCAGCCTCACCCCACAGTGCCAGCGAGCGACCTTGAACAGCGACAGGTATGACCTCTCGCTACCTGGCGCTCTCCAATGCATTTCAATGGAACAATCTTTAAATAATCATAATTAATTGCTATTAATTTTTTTTTTTTTTTTTTTAAATGTCAAAAATTCTGTGACCACTTCTGCAATGTTAGATATTTTTTTAAGGTAAAAAAAAAAAAATAAAAAATTGTGCAGAATTGATATTACAGGTCTGATATTAATGTATTCATATTACAAAATGTTTTGAAAAACATGTGTTTTTTTTTTTTTCTCTGTTTGTGTTGTTGTTTGTTTGTTAATGAATATGCTGGGAGCCGTTCGCTATGGCCGTTCGCTGTCATGCGCTCCCATACAGCGCGGAACCTGTCAAACAGCGACTCCTAACCCCGTATTCAACATTACCGCACACCGACTGAGTCGCTGTCAACAGCCGAACAACGGCCAAGCACAGTGAATACTAGCGGGCGCTGTGAAAATAACGCTACTGTCGCTCATCTGTCGCTACCTGGCGCTATTAATGAATCGGCCTCTAAGTAACATTTAAATGTCTGTTTCTTCAAATAGCTTATTGCTATAGCATAGCAAATTCTGCAAATATAGCCTTTTACATAAATATGGATTGATAGCAGAAATAAAAAACAAGCACACACCATAAGGCTATACATTTTTCACTGTGTGCTGTCAGGTTCCTTTATAGCTTTGACACCGCCTGCTTGTCTTTTATTCAGCTCTGCTGTCTCCACCTCCTGGTAATGTGGGCTTTGCTAAATGATAGAAATGTCCATATAGTGAGATGGTGGGGCAAATCATTAAATTCATACTCAAACTTTAATTTGAATTCAAGTTAAAGCAAAGTAACTTGTCATGGCTAAAAACAAGTACTGTAAGTCAAGTCAGACACTATCAGAGTTGTCAACAGGGTGAAATGCCAGTCAGACATGAACTTCAGAATCAGAGATCAATGCTCAAGAACAGGCTGGGTCTGAAGGTTAGACAGCCCTATGCTCTGGGCCAGGGGTTTCCAAACACTGCTACTAGTGCAACTAATAATACTCAAACTTGTATTAGGTGATACTCAAGATGGGTGGCTGGAAAATAACCTGTACTCCAACATGTTCTGCCTCCATTTGTACATCCAGAGGTCATACATTTTGATACCATTTAGGTCCAAAGAAAGGGCTACCATTAGGAGCCGCTGATGCCCTTTATTGGCATCCCTACAATCTGTTCAGTCTTTATTGCTCTACAAAGTTAGCACCATGTAACATCTGATGTTGCTATTTGTAAATAAAAATACTTACCTCATAGGAAAGAAAGGAATATCAGACCAAAAACAA
The DNA here is from genome assembly GCA_027917425.1 of Gastrophryne carolinensis. Taxonomy (NCBI): domain Eukaryota; kingdom Metazoa; phylum Chordata; class Amphibia; order Anura; family Microhylidae; genus Gastrophryne; species Gastrophryne carolinensis. Next base: position 122,438,119 of record CM051238.1, read on the forward strand.
AAAGGGTCAGATTCCCCCCCCCCCCACATCAGCCCCAACTTACCTTTTGGATGTCGCTGCTGACTGCTGTGACATCCAACTGCTTCAGGGCCCGATCCTCACCCTGCTGTCCACTTAGCCATCTGTTAATGACAAGCACGGACTTAGCTGTGCTCATCAATGTCCCATGGCGATCTCGCAGCTCAGCAAAATCTTGCAGGATTTAGATTTATGAGCATTGGGGGCCGCGCGCAGTGCCTGATAGGATGCAAGATGGTACCTCAGTCAGAAGGTCGCCCTGAAACTGAGGGACCTAGAATCAGACTGCTGGAAAAGAATTTTGATGTTGTTGGTGTGGCTGAGAGATGGCTGGATTCCACACATGACTGGCCGGTCAATCTACAAGGTTTTGCTCTTTTCGGAAAGACAGAGCAAAAAGGAAAGGGTGCGGAGTGTGTCTCTATGTAAAGCAAAAATTCAAAGCATATATTAATGACGGGATACTAGCAGAAGATTGTGAGGAAGTAGAATCCTTGTGGGTCAATGTAAACAATGATAAAATACAGTTTGGTGTAATCTATAGGCCCCCAAATATAACTGAGCAAATAGAGGGTCAACTGCATAAGCAGATAGAGCGGGCTTAACAGGCTGGTACAGTGGTGGTGATGGGGGACTTCAACTACCCAGGAATCGACTGGAGACATGGTTCTGCTTTTTCTACAAGGGGGAGGGCATTCCCCAGCATGCTACAAGATAATTATATGAATCAGTTCATGGAGGCACCTACTAGGGGTGATGCTCTTTTAGATCTGGTAATATCAAATAATGATGACCTGATGGGGACAGTAATAGTCTGTGAAAATCTTGGTAACAGTGACCACAATATAGTTGTATTTAGTTGTATTTAACATAAACTGTAAGAAAGATTTTCTGCCGGGGGGGGGGGGCAAAAACACAAAATTTTTGGAAGGCCACAGGCTCACAGCAGCACTCCAGGACATAGACTGGGAGCATCTGTTCAGGAATAAAGATACAGATGCCAAGTGGGAGTGCTTTAAATCAGTGCCAACGTTGCAAAATGTATTTCTACCGGTAACAAATTTAAGCAGCTAAAATGTAACCCCTCATGGCTGACACCTGCGGTTAGAAAGGAAATAAAGAACAAAAAAGGGGCATTTAAACATTACAAGGCTGAACTCTCAGTTGTAACACTTGAATAGTATAAACTAGTAAATTAAATGTGTAAGAAAGAAATAAGGTTGTCAAATGCACAAAATGAAAGAGATGTGGCCAAAGAAACCAAAACAAACCCTAAACCTTTTTTAAATATATTAATTCAAAGAAAACTGAATCTGAACAGGTAGGTGCCCTAATTAATGATAATGGGGAAATGATCACTGGGGATGAAGATAAGGCGGAGCTGTTAAATGGATTCTTTAGCTCCGTGTACACAAGAGAAGAGCAAGGAGCCAACCTAGGAGATGCCACTGATAGCAATAGACAAAGTATAATTATTAACAAGCTAAACGTGGATACCATCCAAGAAAAACTAAATAATTTAAATGTGAATAATATTGCAGGACCAGATGGAATTCACCCAAGAGTTCTCAAAGAACTCGGTTCCGTTATCTCATCACTAGGGATGAGCGAATCGATCCGGACGAACCCGGATTCGATCCGAATTTCAGGAAAAATTCGATTCGGATCGAATCCGAATTTCCCCGCGATTCGATCGCTCGAAGTTTTCCTTTAACATCCATTCATTTACATTACAGGCATTCTAAGATGGCGGACGGGACATGTCCAGACATGTAAGCTGGGGCAGTGTATGCTGGGACAGTCACATGCAGCCTATCAGCAGCCAGCAAGCCCGGTGACGTCACAGCGGTATTTAAGGCCGGCCATCTTGCTTTCCTGCCTCATTTCTCTATTGCATTCGTGAGAGACAGAACGCTGTGTAGCTGAGGGAGAGACAGTTAGACAGTTAGACAGGCAGGGACAGACAGGGACAGGCTGGAGACAGGCAGGAGACAGACAGGAGACAGACAGAAAGTCAGCGAAAAACAGGGAAAGGAAGGGAAAATCGGAGGCTGTCAGTTTTTTTTTTTTTTTTCATCCAGCCTGACAGGCTTTGTTAGCGTTTTCAGGCTGCTTATACTAACTAACTGTGCATATATACTGAACTGATCTTAAGTCTGCTGTGAGGCATCCCATTCTGTGAGTACAGCAGCCTCTGTTTAAGACCATATAACCATTTGCTCTTATTATATTTGAAATTAGCCTGTTAAAGACACTTTTGCTGGGCATAGCACTACTTGTCCCTGCCAGGGCATCCCATTCTGTGACTAAAGCAGCCTCTGTTTAAGACCATATAACCATTTGCTCTTATTATATTTGAAATTAGGCCTGATAAAGACACTTTTGCTGGGCATAGCACTACTTGTCCCTGCCAGGGCATCCCATTCTGTGACTAAAGCAGCCTCTGTTTAAGACCATATAACCATTTGCTCTTATTATATTTGAAATTAGGCCTGATAAAGACACTTTTGCTGGGCATAGTACTACTGGATCTTTTTTGGGGGCATCCCATTCTGTGACTAAAGCAGCCTCTGTTTAAGACCATATAACCATTTGCTCTTATTATATTTGAAATTAGCCTGATAAAGACACTTTTGCTGGGCATAGTACTACTGGATCTTTTTTGGGGGCATCCCATTCTGTGACTAGAGCAGCCTCTGTTTAAGACCATATAAACCATTTGCTCTTATTATATTTGAAATTAGCCTGATAAAGACACTTTTGCTGGGCATAGCACTACTTGTCCCTGCCAGGGCATCCCATACTGTGACTAAAGCAGCCTCTGTTTAAGACCATATAACCATTTGCTCTTATTATATTTGAAATTAGGCCTGATAAAGACACTTTTGCTGGGCATAGCACTACTTGTCCCTGCCAGGGCATCCCATTCTGTGACTAAAGCAGCTTCTGTTTAAGACCATATAACCATTTGCTCTTATTATATTTGAAATTAGGCCTGATAAAGACACTTTTGCTGGGCATAGCACTACTTGTCCCTGCCAGGGCATCCCATTCTGTGACTAAAGCAGCCTCTGTTTAAGACCATATAACCATTTGCTCTTATTATATTTGAAATTAGGCCTGATAAAGACACTTTTGCTGGGCATAGCACTACTTGTCCCTGCCAGGGCATCCCATTCTGTGACTAAAGCAGCCTCTGTTTAAGACCATATAACCATTTGCTCTTATTATATTTGAAATTAGCCTGATAAAGACACTTTTGCTGGGCATAGTACTACTGGATCTTTTTGGGGGCATCCCATTCTGTGACTAAAGCAGCCTCTGTTTAAGACCGTATAACCATTTGCTCTTATTATATTTGAAATTAGGCCTGATAAAGACACTTTTGCTGGGCATAGCACTACTTGTCCCTGCCAGGGCATCCCATTCTGTGACTAAAGCAGCCTCTGTTTAAGACCATATAACCATTTGCTCTTATTATATTTGAAATTAGCCTGTTAAAGACACTTTTGCTGGGCATAGCACTACTTGTCCCTGCCAGGGCATCCCATTCTGTGACTAAAGCAGCCTCTGTTTAAGACCATATAACCATTTGCTCTTATTATATTTGAAATTAGGCCTGATAAAGACACTTTTGCTGGGCATAGCACTACTTGTCCCTGCCAGGGCATCCCATTCTGTGACTAAAGCAGCCTCTGTTTAAGACCATATAACCATTTGCTCTTATTATATTTGAAATTAGGCCTGATAAAGACACTTTTGCTGGGCATAGCACTACTTGTCCCTGCCAGGGCATCCCATTCTGTGACTAAAGCAGCCTCTGTTTAAGACCATATAACCATTTGCTCTTATTATATTTGAAATTAGGCCTGATAAAGACACTTTTGCTGGGCATAGCACTACTTGTCCCTGCCAGGGCATCCCATTCTGTGACTAAAGCAGCCTCTGTTTAAGACCATATAACCATTTGCTCTTATTATATTTGAAATTAGGCCTGATAAAGACACTTTTGCTGGGCATAGCACTACTTGTCCCTGCCAGGGCATCCCATTCTGTGACTAAAGCAGCCTCTGTTTAAGACCATATAACCATTTGCTCTTATTATATTTGAAATTAGCCTGATAAAGACACTTTTGCTGGGCATAGTACTACTGGATCTTTTTTGGGGGCATCCCATTCTGTGACTAAAGCAGCCTCTGTTTAAGACCATATAACCATTTGCTCTTATTATATTTGAAATTAGCCTGATAAAGACACTTTTGCTGGGCATAGTACTACTGGATCTTTTTTGGGGGCATCCCATTCTGTGACTAAAGCAGCCTCTGTTTAAGACCATATAACCATTTGCTCTTATTATATTTGAAATTAGCCTGATAAAGACACTTTTGCTGGGCATAGTACTACTGGATCTTTTTTGGGGGCATCCCATTCTGTGACTAAAGCAGCCTCTGTTTAAGACCATATAACCATTTGCTCTTATTATATTTGAAATTAGGCCTGATAAAGACACTTTTGCTGGGCATAGCACTACTTGTCCCTGCCAGGGCATCCCATTCTGTGACTAAAGCAGCCTCTGTTTAAGACCATATAACCATTTGCTCTTATTATATTTGAAATTAGGCCTGATAAAGACACTTTTGCTGGGCATAGCACTACTTGTCCCTGCCAGGGCATCCCATTCTGTGACTAAAGCAGCCTCTGTTTAAGACCATATAACCATTTGCTCTTATTATATTTGAAATTAGCCTGATAAAGACACTTTTGCTAGGCATAGTACTACTGGATCTTTTTTGGGGGCATCCCATTCTGTGACTAAAGCAGCCTCTGTTTAAGACCATATAACCATTTGCTCTTATTATATTTGAAATTAGCCTGATAAAGACACTTTTGCTGGGCATAGTACTACTGGATCTTTTTTGGGGGCATCCCATTCTGTGACTACAGCAGCCTCTGTTTAAGACCATATAACCATTTGCTCTTATTATATTTGAAATTAGGCCTGATAAAGACACTTTTGCTGGGCATAGCACTACTTGTCCCTGCCAGGGCATCCCATTCTGTGACTAAAGCAGCCTCTGTTTAAGACCATATAACCATTTGCTCTTATTATATTTGAAATTAGGCCTGATAAAGACACTTTTGCTGGGCATAGCACTACTTGTCCCTGCCAGGGCATCCCATTCTGTGACTAAAGCAGCTTCTGTTTAAGACCATATAACCATTTGCTCTTATTATATTTGAAATTAGGCCTCATAAAGACACTTTTGCTGGGCATAGCACTACTTGTCCCTGCCAGGGCATCCCATTCTGTGACTAAAGCAGCCTCTGTTTAAGACCATATAACCATTTGCTCTTATTATATTTGAAATTAGGCCTGATAAAGACACTTTTGCTGGGCATAGCACTACTTGTCCCTGCCAGGGCATCCCATTCTGTGACTAAAGCAGCCTCTGTTTAAGACCATATAACCATTTGCTCTTATTATATTTGAAATTAGCCTGATAAAGACACTTTTGCTGGGCATAGTACTACTGGATCTTTTTGGGGGCATCCCATTCTGTGACTAAAGCAGCCTCTGTTTAAGACCGTATAACCATTTGCTCTTATTATATTTGAAATTAGGCCTGATAAAGACACTTTTGCTGGGCATAGCACTACTTGTCCCTGCCAGGGCATCCCATTCTGTGACTAAAGCAGCCTCTGTTTAAGACCATATAACCATTTGCTCTTATTATATTTGAAATTAGGCCTGATAAAGACACTTTTGCTGGGCATAGCACTACTTGTCCCTGCCAGGGCATCCCATTCTGTGACTAAAGCAGCCTCTGTTTAAGACCATATAACCATTTGCTCTTATTATATTTGAAATTAGGCCTGATAAAGACACTTTTGCTGGGCATAGCACTATTTGTCCCTGCCAGGGCATCCCATTCTGTGACTAAAGCAGCCTCTGTTTAAGACCATATAACCATTTGCTCTTATTATATTTGAAATTAGGCCTGATAAAGACACTTTTGCTGGGCATAGCACTACTTGTCCCTGCCAGGGCATCCCATTCTGTGACTAAAGCAGCCTCTGTTTAAGACCATATAACCATTTGCTCTTATTATATTTGAAATTAGGCCTGATAAAGACACTTTTGCTGGGCATAGCACTACTTGTCCCTGCCAGGGCATCCCATTCTGTGACTAAAGCAGCCTCTGTTTAAGACCATATAACCATTTGCTCTTATTATATTTGAAATTAGCCTGATAAAGACACTTTTGCTGGGCATAGTACTACTGGATCTTTTTTGGGGGCATCCCATTCTGTGACTAAAGCAGCCTCTGTTTAAGACCATATAACCATTTGCTCTTATTATATTTGAAATTAGCCTGATAAAGACACTTTTGCTGGGCATAGCACTACTTGTCCCTGCCAGGGCATCCCATACTGTGACTAAAGCAGCCTCTGTTTAAGACCATATAACCATTTGCTCTTATTATATTTGAAATTAGGCCTGATAAAGACACTTTTGCTGGGCATAGCACTACTTGTCCCTGCCAGGGCATCCCATTCTGTGACTAAAGCAGCCTCTGTTTAAGACCATATAACCATTTGCTCTTATTATATTTGAAATTAGGCCTGATAAAGACACTTTTGCTGGGCATAGCACTACTTGTCCCTGCCAGGGCATCCCATTCTGTGACTAAAGCAGCCTCTGTTTAAGACCATATAACCATTTGCTCTTATTATATTTGAAATTAGGCCTGATAAAGACACTTTTGCTGGGCATAGCACTACTTGTCCCTGCCAGGGCATCCCATTCTGTGACTAAAGCAGCCTCTGTTTAAGACCATATAACCATTTGCTCTTATTATATTTGAAATTAGCCTGATAAAGACACTTTTGCTGGGCATAGTACTACTGGATCTTTTTTGGGGGCATCCCATTCTGTGACTACAGCAGCCTCTGTTTAAGACCATATAACCATTTGCTCTTATTATATTTGAAATTAGGCCTGATAAAGACACTTTTGCTGGGCATAGCACTACTTGTCCCTGCCAGGGCATCCCATTCTGTGACTAAAGCAGCCTCTGTTTAAGACCATATAACCATTTGCTCTTATTATATTTGAAATTAGCCTGATGAAGACACTTTTGCTGGGCATAGTACTACTGGATCTTTTTTGGGGGCATCCCATTCTGTGACTAAAGCAGCCTCTGTTTAAGACCGTATAACCATTTGCTCTTATTATATTTGAAATTAGGCCTGATAAAGACACTTTTGCTGGGCATAGCACTACTCTTCCCTGCCAGGGCATCCCATTCTGTGACTAAAGCAGCCTCTGTTTAAGACCATATAACCATTTGCTCTTATTATATTTGAAATTAGCCTGATAAAGACACTTTTGCTGGGCATAGTACTACTGGATCTTTTTGGGGGCATCCCATTCTGTGACTAAAGCAGCCTCTGTTTAAGACCGTATAACCATTTGCTCTTATTATATTTGAAATTAGGCCTGATAAAGACACTTTTGCTGGGCATAGCACTACTTGTCCCTGCCAGGGCATCCCATTCTGTGACTAAAGCAGCCTCTGTTTAAGACCATATAACCATTTGCTCTTATTATATTTGAAATTAGCCTGTTAAAGACACTTTTGCTGGGCATAGCACTACTTGTCCCTGCCAGGGCATCCCATTCTGTGACTAAAGCAGCCTCTGTTTAAGACCATATAACCATTTGCTCTTATTATATTTGAAATTAGGCCTGATAAAGACACTTTTGCTGGGCATAGCACTACTTGTCCCTGCCAGGGCATCCCATTCTGTGACTAAAGCAGCCTCTGTTTAAGACCATATAACCATTTGCTCTTATTATATTTGAAATTAGGCCTGATAAAGACACTTTTTCTGGGCATAGCACTACTTGTCCCTGCCAGGGCATCCCATTCTGTGACTAAAGCAGCCTCTGTTTAAGACCATATAACCATTTGCTCTTATTATATTTGAAATTAGGCCTGATAAAGACACTTTTGCTGGGCATAGCACTACTTGTCCCTGCCAGGGCATCCCATTCTGTGACTAAAGCAGCCTCTGTTTAAGACCATATAACCATTTGCTCTTATTATATTTGAAATTAGGCCTGATAAAGACACTTTTGCTGGGCATAGCACTACTTGTCCCTGCCAGGGCATCCCATTCTGTGACTAAAGCAGCCTCTGTTTAAGACCATATAACCATTTGCTCTTATTATATTTGAAATTAGCCTGATAAAGACACTTTTGCTGGGCATAGTACTACTGGATCTTTTTTGGGGGCATCCCATTCTGTGACTAAAGCAGCCTCTGTTTAAGACCATATAACCATTTGCTCTTATTATATTTGAAATTAGCCTGATAAAGACACTTTTGCTGGGCATAGTACTACTGGATCTTTTTGGGGGGCATCCCATTCTGTGACTACAGCAGCCTCTGTTTAAGACCATATAACCATTTGCTCTTATTATATTTGAAATTAGGCCTGATAAAGACACTTTTGCTGGGCATAGCACTACTTGTCCCTGCCAGGGCATCCCATTCTGTGACTAAAGCAGCCTCTGTTTAAGACCATATAACCATTTGCTCTTATTATATTTGAAATTAGGCCTGATAAAGACACTTTTGCTGGGCGTAGTACTACTGGATCTTTTTTGGGGGCATCCCATTCTGTGACTAAAGCAGCCTCTGTTTAAGACCATATAACCATTTGCTCTTATTATATTTGAAATTAGCCTGATAAAGACACTTTTGCTGGGCATAGTACTACTGGATCTTTTTTGGGGGCATCCCATTCTGTGACTACAGCAGCCTCTGTTTAAGACCATATAACCATTTGCTCTTATTATATTTGAAATTAGCCTGATAAAGACACTTTTGCTGGGTATAGTACTACTGGATCTTTTTTGGGGGCATCCCATTCTGTGACTACAGCAGCCTCTGTTTAAGACCATATAACCATTTGCTCTTATTATATTTGAAATTAGCCTGATAAAGACACTTTTGCTGGGCATAGCACTACTGGATCTTTTTTGGGGGCATCCCATTCTGTGACTACAGCAGCCTCTGTTTAAGACCATATAACCATTTGCTCTTATTATATTTGAAATTAGGCCTGATAAAGACACTTTTGCTGGGCATAGCACTACTTGTCCCTGCCAGGGCATCCCATTCTGTGACTAAAGCAGCCTCTGTTTAAGACCATATAACCATTTGCTCTTATTATATTTGAAATTAGCCTGATAAAGACACTTTTGCTGGGCATAGCACTACTTGTCCCTGCCAGGGCATCCCATTCTGTGACTAAAGCAGCCTCTGTTTAAGACCATATAACCATTTGCTCTTATTATATTTGAAATTAGGCCTGATAAAGACACTTTTGCTGGGCATAGCACTACTTGTCCCTGCCAGGGCATCCCATTCTGTGACTAAAGCAGCCTCTGTTTAAGACCATATAACCATTTGCTCTTATTATATTTGAAAATAGCCTTGATAAAGACACTTTTGCTGGGCATAGGCTTACTGCTGCCTGCCAGGTGCACTTCTGTTGAGGCATCCCATTCTGTAACATAGCATACCCCTCTTTATTTACACTAAGCAGCTCTCTTATTTACACTAAGCAGGCCTGTTGGAGGCTGAGTGTTACTGCTCACTTTTGGTGTGCATTATATTCTGTTTCATATAGACCCACCGCTGCCCGGGGGATCTTAAAATATCACCTACTACCACGCCAGTTAGACTATGTCGGGCAGACAAGTGCCTGGAAGTGAAAAGAGGAGTGGCAGAGGCCAAGATTCCGCAGGCAGAGCTCGCATCAGACTGGGGGCCAGTAGCAGCAGGAGTCACGCTGAGAGACCTAATCTGCCAGTATCTGCTAGCGGTCGGGTCTCCACCAGTAACGCATCTGCCGTGGTAGATTGGTTGACGCGCTCATCAACAACATCATCACAACTTACGTCTGAGACCCCCAGTCTAGGGTCGGTAGGTTCCTCTGACACAACCCTGAGTTGGCATGCCCCGAGAGCAGTCCCTGTCCTCCCATTGCCTCTGTCCTACGCCGTTCCCTCCCCCAGCGACGTATCCTATGCTTTGGGTTCAGCTCCACTCTTTAGTGAGGAGGACCATCAGATAGAGGACAGTCAGCAGCTACTGCCCAGCCAAGAAATGGAGGTGGCTTCTCTAGCTAGGCAGACAGATAGTGATGTGGACAGTGTCGTGGGTGCTGCGAGCGTTCCAGCTCCTGCGCCAGACACTGTTGACGAATCCATGAACATCAGTGACGTACAGCCACAACTCGGTGATGATGATGATGACGATGAAGCCGATCGCACTTGGGAGCCGGGTGATGAAGGGGCTTCATCGTCATCATCAGGAGAAGAGGGGCGCAGGTTGCCCCGGAGTCAGCAGCTGAGGCAGCAAGGTGGTAGCAGTCAGCATGGGGGCACAATTCCAAAGGCTGGAGCCGGCCGGGGCCGGGGCCGGGGTAGAGCACCTGCTGTGCAGCAGTCTACCTTATCGGGAGGTAGTGGAGCAGGGGTTCCTGGAGTTGGCAACAGCAGCAGTGAATCAGTGAGGCCAGGGGGTGGGAAAAGTAGCTACTCGGCAGTGTGGCAGTTTTTCCTGAGGCATCCGCAGGAGGGTAACATGGCCACATGCAAGATATGTAGGCAAAAGGTGAAGCGTGGCCAGGGTCCAAATGTTGGCACCACGGCCCTGCGTCAACATATGATGCGTCACCATAAAATGACCTGGGAGAACCGAGGCTCCCAAGGGGTGGTCCAGTCTGCTTCCTCACCAAGTGAGCTCCCAATTTCTGCCAGCCAAGGCTCCAGCACCTCAGCCGAAGGCAGCTGTGCGTCATACCCATCCTCTGTCGCTCCTGCTCCTCCTCCTCCAAGTCATGCATCCCGCCAGCAATCCATCAGCGAAGCCATGTCCAAGAGACAGCAGTATGCGCCCACTCATCCTACGGTGCAGAAGCTGAATGTGCTCCTGTCCAAGTTGCTGGTGCTGCAGTCGCTCCCTTTTCAGGTGGTGGAATCTGCACCTTTCAGAGAACTGATGGCTTGTGCCGAGCCGAGGTGGAGAGTCCCAAGCCGTCATTTCTTTGCCAAGAAGGCAGTACCAGCGCTGCACACTTTTGTTGAACAGAAGGTGGGCCAGTCCTTGAGCCTGTCGGTGTGTAGCAAAATACATGGCAGCGCCGACATCTGGAGCTGTAACTACGGTCAGGGGCAGTACATGTCGTTTACGGCCCACTGGGTGAATGTGGTCCCTTTGCAGCAGCAACTTGGACAGGTCACGCCGCTTCGGCCTCCGCGCTCTCTGCCCATTGGGCCTGTGACACCGTGCGACTCGGCCTCCTCATCCTCCGCCATCTCCTCACCCTCCACTGTAGGCTCAAGTCTCAGTGCCCCTCCAGTCTACCATGTGTGCAGGGCACGGAGGTGTCACGCAGTGCTTCACATGGTTTGTCTTGGCGAACGGAGTCACACAGGGGAGGAACTGCTTAAATGTATTCATCAGGAAATCCAAACATGGCTTACTCCGAGAAAACTTAAAATGGGAATCATGGTTACCGACAACGGGAAGAACATTTTGTCTGCGCTGCACCAAGGAAGCCTGACCCATGCCCCCTGCATGGCTCACGTCTTCAATCTGGTTGTCAAGCGGTTTCTGAAGTGTTCCCCCCATCTGCAGGACATCCTAACAACTTCAAGGAAACTTTGCATGCACTTCAGCCACTCCTACACCGCCAAACACACCCTTCTTGAGCTACAGCGTCAGAATGGTATCCCCCAACATAGTCTGATTTGCGATGTTTCCACCCGTTGGAATTCCACCCTTCACATGTTGGACCGTTTATATGAACAGAGAAAAGCCATCACGGATTTCCTGATGATCCAAGCAGATAGGGGGACTCCCCTGTGTAACTTCAATGTCAACCAGTGGCAGCTCATACGTGACACCTGCCGTTTGCTCAGGCCCTTTGAGGAAGCCACTTTATTTGTCAGTCGGCAGGATTACGGGATGAACGACGTGATTCCACTGCTTCATGTACTACAGCACATGTTGGAAACCATGGCTGGTCAGGGCACTGGAGACATGGCGTTTACATCTTACGGCCACATGAACCCCGTTGGAGCTGAACTGGAGGAGGAGGAGGAAGAGGAGGAGTTGCCCAGCAAAACACAGTTTAGGCTTGGCGAAATGGCTGGTTTATCTAGTCAGCGGACAGGAGAGGAGGAGCAGGAGCAGCCAGAGGAGCTAGAGGTTTTTGAGGAAGGCGAGACAGAGGACCCGGGCACACCGTGGCAGTATGCAGTGGAGATGGAGACAGGTAGTCCATCCGAGTCACTTGTGCAAATGGCACGAAGCATGCTCACGTGCTTGCGTAGTGACCCCAGAATTGTTTCCATCTGTCGGCGGGATGACTTCTGGCTGTCCACCTTATTGGACCCTCGCTTCCGGCACAAAATGGGGGCATTTTTTAAACCCACCGAGAGGGAGGACAAACTCAACTACTACAAAGACATTCTACGTAGGCAGTTGGCCGATGCCTATCTGCGCCATGGTCCATAATCTCGCAGGTCTGACTCGAGGGGACCTCTGCGCTCACCTTCCACTGCCATGGCCGCTGGGGGGGTTGGCAGGAGCCGCAGCAGCAGCTCCATCAGCAGCAGCAGCCTCAGTCTTCAGTCGCTAATGAGTAGCTTTCTACACCTGCATAGTGAGGCTACTCATGAGCAGCAGGAAGACCTGGAGCAGGACCTCAACCAGCAGGTCATGTCATACTTTGACATGACCATGCCAACACACCTTGAGGATCCGCTGGACTTCTGGGCAGCCAAACTTGATTTGAGTTTGCCCTGGAAAAGCTGTCCTGCCCGGCAAGTAGCGTGCCATCTGAGCGGGTGTTTAGTGCGGCGGGGGCCATAGTTACGGCGAGGAGAACTCGTCTGTCAACTAAAAATGTGGAGAGACTCACCTTTGTCAAAATGAATCAGGGATGGATCAGCCAGGATTTCCACCCACCAATGCCTGATGCATGCGACTAGATTCAGCATGGTGCCACGTTTTACACTTTCCAAATGGTGCAAAACATATTTATGTCTTTACGCCATTTTTTGGGCTCCTGATGCTGCTGCTGCCAACTCCAGGGTGTGATTCATCCAATTGTTGGGCTCCTGAAGCCAACCCCAGTGTCACTTTAAAGTAATATTTGGGCTCCTGCTGCTGCTGTCAACTCCTGCCAACTCCAGGGTGTGATTCATCCAATTTTTGGGCTCCTGAAGCCAACTCCAGTGTATATTTGGGCTCCTGCTGCTGCTGTCAACTCCTGCCAACTCCAGGGTGTGATTCATCCAATTTTTGGGCTCCTGAAGCCAACTCCAGTGTATATTTGGGCTCCTGCTGCTGCCAACTTCTGCCAACTCCAGGGTGTGATTCATCCAATTTTTGGGCTCCTGAAGCCAACTCCAGTGTATATTTGGGCTCCTGCTGCTGCTGCTGACAACTTCTGCCAACTCCAGGGTGTGATTCATCCAATTTTTGGGCTCCTGAAGCCAACTCCAGTGTATACTTGGGCTCCTGCTGCTGCCAACTTCTGCCAACTCCAGGGTGTGATTCATCCAATTTTTGGGCTCCTGAAGCCAACCCCAGTGTCTCTTTAAAGTAATATTTGGGCTCCTGCTGCTGCTGCCAACTCCAGGGTGTGATTCATCCAATTTTTGGGCTCCTGAAGCCAACTCCAGTGTATATTTGGGCTCCTCCTGCTGCTGTCAACTCCTGCCAACTCCAGGGTGTGATTCATCCAATTTTTGGGCTACTGAAGCCAACTCCAGTGTATATTTGGGCTCCTGCTGCTGCCAACTTCTGCCAACTCCAGGGTGTGATTCATCCAATTTTTGGGCTCCTGAAGCCAACTCCAGTGTATATTTGGGCTCCTGCTGCTGCTGCTGACAACTTCTGCCAACTCCAGGGTGTGATTCATCCAATTTTTGGGCTCCTGAAGCCAACTCCAGTGTATACTTGGGCTCCTGCTGCTGCCAACTTCTGCCAACTCCAGGGTGTGATTCATCCAATTTTTGGGCTCCTGAAGCCAACCCCAGTGTCTCTTTAAAGTAATATTTGGGCTCCTGCTGCTGCTGCCAACTCCAGGGTGTGATTCATCCAATTTTTGGGCTCCTGAAGCCAACTCCAGTGTATATTTGGGCTCCTCCTGCTGCTGTCAACTCCTGCCAACTCCAGGGTGTGATTCATCCAATTTTTGGGCTCCTGAAGCCAACTCCAGTGTATATTTGGGCTCCTGCTGCTGCTGCTGTCAACTCCTGCCAACTCCAGGGTGTGATTCATCCAATTTTTGGGCTCCTGAAGCCAACCCCAGTGTCTCTTTTAAGTAATGTTTGGGCTCCTGCTGCTGCTGTCAACTCCTGCCAACTCCAGGGTGTGATTCATCCAATTTTTGGGCTCCTGAAGCCAACTCCAGTGTATATTTGGGCTCCTGCTGCTGCTGCTGTCAACTCCTGCCAACTCCAGGGTGTGATTCTTCCAATTTTTGGGCTCCTGAAGCCAACCCCAGTGTCTCTTTTAAGTAATGTTTGGGCTCCTGCTGCTGCTGTCAACTCCTGCCAACTCCAGGGTGTGATTCATCCAATTTTTGGGCTCCTGAAGCCAACTCCAGTGTATATTTGGGCTCCTGCTGCTGCTGCTGTCAACTCCTGCCAACTCCAGGGTGTGATTCATCCAATTTTTGGGCTCCTGAAGCCAACCCCAGGGTCTGTTTAAACCCAACCCAAACAAAATGAACTCATTCATGTGCTCGTCTCAATTTTTTTATCACTCACTTCTGCTACAATGCTTACCTCAATTCCATCACGGTTTCTATATTCTTCCCTTTGCGCCCTTAATGCTTACCTCAATTCCATCGCGGTTTCTATATTCTTCACTTTGCGCACCTAATGCTTACTTCAATTCCATCGTGGTTTCATTCTTCTTTGCTTTTGCCCTTAATGCTTACCTCAATTCCACCTCTGTTTCATTCTTCTTCACTTTGCGCACCTAATGCTTACCTCAATTCCATTGCGGTTTCATTCTTCTTCCATTTGCGCCCTTAATGCTTACCTCAATTCTATTGCGGTCTGTATATCCTTCATTTTGCACACCTAATGCTTACCTCGATTCCATCGCGGTTTCATTCTTCTTCACTTTGCGCCCTTAATGGTTACCTCAATCCCATCGCAGTTTCATTCTTCTTCCCTTTGCGCCCTTAATGCTTACCTCAATTCCATCGCGGTTTCTATATTCTTCACTTTGCGCACCTAATGCTTACCTCAATTCCATGGTGGTATGTATATTCCAGTGTCTCTTTAAAGTAATATTTGGGCTCCTGCTGCTGCTGCCAACTCCAGGGTGTGATTCATCCAATTTTTGGGCTCCTGAGGCCAACCCCAGGGTCTCTTTAAAGTAATATTTGGGCTCCTGCTGCTGCTGCCAACTCCAGGGTGTGATTCATCCAATTTTTGGGCTCCTGAAGCCAACCCCAGGGTCTCTTTAAAGTAATGTTTGGGCTCCTGCTGCTGCTGCCAACTCCAGGGTGTGATTCATCCAATTTTTGGGCTCCTGCTGCTGCTAACTCCAGTGTCTCTTTAAAGCAATGTTTGGGCTCCTTCTGCCCCTCATAGTGATGCCACTTCAACTCTCTTGAATTCAATTGTGCCGCTCTGCGATTCTATTAGCGATGCCTCTGATCTGCATGTGATATTTCTTCAAAGTATTATTTAACTAACCCAGCACGCATCCTGTGCGTGTTACAGCAAGGCAGAATGGTTTACAACCCTATTGAGGCTCTAGGAGGCTCAGAAATAGCCGTTTTTAATAGCGATTCGTCGCGAATTTATTCGGGTCGAAACGATTTTTGTCGGAAAATTCGGCGAATCAGTCGAATTGAATTTTTCAAAAGTTCGCTCATCTCTACTCATCACCCCTGTTGTTGATCTTTAAAGACTCAATAGCAAGGGACTGGTGCAAGGCAAATGTGGGGCTCCCATTTTTAAAAGGGTCTCTACGTCCTCCCCCGTCAATTACAGACCTGTAAGCTTAAAGTGGACCAACACCCAGGATTTTGACTATCCTGGGTTTTGGTCCACTTCGGGGGTTCCCCGCTGTGTGAAACCCCCCAGAAAGCCCCAAAAATCCACCTCTCCCCGCACCCACGTGACCGCTGCTGCCAATCCCCGCTGACGAACAAGCGGGAGGCAGCGACGGACATAAGAGCCCGCCGCCGCCTCCCACGTGTCACTCTTACAGGGTGCATGCCCGCGCCAGCCATTCACAAACGGCCGGCGCGTGTGCGCGTCCTGCTAGAGGGATGCGCAGGAGGCAGGAGGGAGCAGGTAGGGATTTATGGGTTTCTGGGGGGTTTCACACAGCAGGGCACCCCCGATCGGGGTGCCCCACAGTCAGGGGACTGATCGGTCCGACCAGTGGAGGGTGTTGGTCCACTCTAACATCCATTGTGGGAAAATTGCTTGAGGGGATATTAAGGGGACTATATACACGAATATGTAACTATCCATATTATTATAAGTGAGAAAAAAGCACAGTTTTGCTAAGGACAGAAGCTGCTAGACTAACCTGATTGGCTTCTATGAGGAGGTAAGTAGAACTGTTTGGGGGGAAGAAGGTATTTATGCACCTCCTTCTAAAGAACCTTCTAAAGAACCTTAGTTCCCCTGATTCTTGGGCCCCTACTCCCTGGATATAGAATTATGCTTGGGGGAAAGGTTAGTCTTAGAGGTATCCCTGGTTGTCTGATGTGCTAACACCTGAACACCGGGGGTCCTCGCTAGCCTCTAATTGGGAATATTCAGCAGGGCAATTGTAATGAGTGGCTAAACCATTAAATCTCTTAACATATATCAATTTATTTAGTGAATAAATAAAATCAAAATTAAAGAAACACCTCAGTTTTTTTCACGTTACATTACAAATACTAACCCGGAAGTCCGGGATGACAGACATACAGCCCAGCACACGGAGATTAAGGAGCGCACCATACTGGATAGCAGCATACACCTCACCCATCCGAGGTAAGTAGAAGCCTGGACAGAGGGTGGCTGTGGATATAGTTTTTCTGGATTTTGCTAAAGCATTTGACATTGTCCCCTATAGACGCTTATTGGGGAAATTGAGATCTTCAGGATTAGAAAATACAGTTTTAAATTGGATTGAATGGTTACCGGTTGTAAGCGGTGTACCCCAGGATTCATTGCTGGGCCCACTATTATTCAACTTGTTTATAAACAACATAGAAGATGGAATTAACCCCCTTAGTGGTGATCCCGAGCGTGACTCGGGGTTAATTTGCGCTGTAAGTAGCGGTAACCCAGAGTCACGCTCGGGATCGATTTGGGAGCAAGAGCGGGCGGCGCAGCCTCCTTACCTTCTCCCTGCGATCCAGCGATGTCCCCGCCACGATCACAGGTGAGAGCCGTGGCTGCGGCGTCCGTCTCCACTTCCGGGTTCCGTCTCTGTGAGCCGCAGAGGCTCATGGGTGCGGAGCCGTGAGTCAGAGACAAATGCAATGGTAACGCTTTCGTTACCATTACATTTGTCTATTTCAAAACGCCAGGGAGGTTAAAAGCACTGTCTCTATTTTTGCAGATGACACAAACATATGTAGCACAGTGCAGTCTATTGAATATGTTCACAAGCTTCAGGCTGACTTGGACACATTAGGGTTGATTCAGAGAGACATAAAATTAATTTTGTTTTTGTGTCGATCTGGTTTTTTTTTCGTTTTCTTTCCGCTTGCTTATGAGTGTACGAGTGATTCTAAGCATGCATTGGAAGCCTTCTGTAAAGTGTTTGTCGCTTCGTACGCCAACGAGAATGTCATTTTTCAGCTTTCGTTTACGTTACTTAGGAAACAACGTAGGCTTCCGTTTTTTTGCTTTTTCCAACATTGCCTCTAATGAATGATTTACGTTTCCAGTTAGATTCTGAATTCCTTTTTCTATAAATAAACGTCCAGACGGAAATCTTTCCGACATTACGCATGCGCACAACAAAATGAACTAATTCATGTGCTCGTCTCAATTTTTTTATCACTCACTTCTGCTACAATGCTTACCTCAATTCCATCACGGTTTCTATATTCTTCCCTTTGCGCCCTTAATGCTTACCTCAATTCCATCGCGGTTTCTATATTCTTCACTTTGCGCACCTAATGCTTACTTCAATTCCATCGTGGTTTCATTCTTCTTTGCTTTTGCCCTTAATGCTTACCTCAATTCCACCTCTGTTTCATTCTTCTTCACTTTGCGCACCTAATGCTTACCTCAATTCCATTGCGGTTTCATTCTTCTTCCATTTGCGCCCTTAATGCTTACCTCAATTCTATTGCGGTCTGTATATCCTTCATTTTGCACACCTAATGCTTACCTCGATTCCATCGCGGTTTCATTCTTCTTCACTTTGCGCCCTTAATGGTTACCTCAATCCCATCGCTGTTTCATTCTTCTTCCCTTTGCGCCCTTAATGCTTACCTCAATTCCATCGCGGTTTCTATATTCTTCACTTTGCGCACCTAATGCTTACCTCAATTCCATGGCGGTCTGTATATTCTTCATTTTGTGCACCTAATGCTTACCTCAATTCCATCGCGGTTTCATTCTTATTCCCTTTGCGCCCTTAATGCTTACCTCAATTCCATTGCGGTTTCATTCTTCTTCACTTTGCGCACCTAATGCTTACCTCAATTTCATCATGGTCTATATATTCTTCATTTTGCACACCTAATGCTTACATTAATTCATCGCGGTTTCTATATTCTTCATTTTGCGCTCTTTTATTTTTAGTTCTTCCTACATTTTCCTGTAACCAACCCTTAATTCATTTTTCTTTTACATAAAATGACACAGAAACAAGTTTTAGCTTTTGTTTTTTTTATTAAGAACTGCCAAATTGTTTGCTCATTTTTTTGGTGTTATAATTATGTTTTTATTTAACTTTTTTTTAAATAAAAACGGTAAAAAGTTTTTAAAAACATTTTAAAATATTAAAATTTTGGAAATGTATAAAACTATATACAAAGCTATGGCAGGCCCCAGAGAATTAATATTCATCTGTGGTCCCCATCGAAGCTCTGAGCTCCTGTATATTGCCCACCAGCCGAAACACCATCACAGTGAGCTGGGCTAATCTCCTGTACGATGTCTGTAAAAAAAAGAGAAGACAATTATTGTTCTGCAAATCAAGATAATGAAGTGCCAGCCATGAAGTATAAGCGTTAAAATCATCCATCCTTTATTGTAGTCACTTTAAAAAGCCATCACAGCATGCAGAGCAATAAAAATCATAGCCAGAGCAGACCCCGCATCAACGCGTTTCGAGCCGTAGCTCTTAATCATGACAGTGAGGTAACTGGAATAATCACAATTTAAACATATGCCGCTAAATGCTAATTGATTAAATCATTAAACCTGAGACAAAAACCAGGCATTCGGTAACATCTAAGTTGTGGGTATTATTGGAATCACCTACCTATGTCCAAAGATTGAAGCCGTGGCTGAGGAGCTCCTGTCCTGAGTTCCCACTGCGGTATCTGTACGCAGCCCGGCCGCCATGGCCTGCCGCGAGAGATTAACTTCCGCATTCCATTATGTGAGGAGAAACATCCTCCAATCACGATACACAGGACACGTGTCAGTTCCCCATAGGCTCATCATTAACTGATGTCACTGAACTGGAGCTAATCTGACCACATAATCAACGCCATTAAGAGCAGCGTATATTGCTATTAAAGATTGGGGCGGTGGGGCAAGATGTAAAAAGGAAAAAAATACATAAACAATAAGAGATACGTGGGCAATACGGTATATTATATTATAGCTCAAAAAGCATATCAAATATGAATCTTAACACCGTAAATCAAGATGGCCACATATTAAAGAGTAAGTCAACCCTCCACATAATGAATGAAATTATAATACATAAATCGCCCCACCGCACCCCAAAAATATAAACACATATAAGGTCACATCCTAGTTGGCCCCTCCCTAGCCCCCCAATTGTGGAAGGAGAAATTATATAAATAAGATGTAATATGCCGGCTGGTATTTGCCTTAGGTTAAGAGCATTATTCAAACCTATTTTACTACACGTGTTTATAACAACAGACTTGATAAACAACATTGCATAATTTTTGCTAATAATAAAATGTGATACTTATGTACATTACAATAATTTCATTTAAATAATTGCATTTATGTTGCATTAATAGCTAGCATCACTTTTAATTAGTCATTATCTACACCTAATAACAAAATTAAGACACAAATAACCCATACTATATCTAAACATAAAAACCAAACAAAAACAAGGTGAAGAAATATACTACTAGAAGGGAGGTATTATACTGCAAAACTATTAATTAATATATATACATCATTTCCAGACCAACGGGAGAGTGAATAAATAATTCAAAAAAGGGAGGAGGGAAACTTATCCCTGGCCACTAAAAATCAAGAAATAAATACTGAAATCTCAATTTTAATCTCACTATGGCAAATATCCTCCATTAAGTATACCTAATCTAATATAACCCAAAAATGAGGTGTCTGGGCTACATTGAGTCCTTTAGGGATGCGGGTCCCTAATTTGAAGATCCAGAACACCTCACGTTGGAGAAGCCTATCCATTAGATCACCCCCCCCAGGGCCCAATACCACCTTCTCTATTGGCATACACTTGAAATGGGACAAATCCCCATTATGGTAATTCCTGAAATGTTTCCCCACATTGGAAGTACATGTCAGGCGATCTGGGGAAGAGGAAGTAATATGTTCGGCAATACGTTTTTTTAACAGGACAGGTGGTGCACCCCACATATTGTACATTGCAGCGCGTACATGTGATGAAATAGATCACATTAGACGAATTACAGTTCACTAAGTTCTTAATTTCAAATCTAAGATGAGTTGTATTAGACTCAAAATGTGGGCCCATTTGTATGTACTTACACATACCACATCTATTACCACCACACTTATAAGATCCTCGATGGGCTAGCCATGTGGTCGTGCCCACAGATACCTTCATGAACAGACTGGGTGATAACTTCTGTCCCAAAGTGGGGGGTCTGTGACTCACCACTCTCATCCCATCCTTTAGAATGTCCCTCAATTGCGGATCACAATTTAGAAGCGGAATGTGTTTATTGACTATAGCCCTAATTTGACTAAATTCTTCACTATAGGAAGCGACTAATGTGACATTCCCCCTCCCAGTACAGGGGTGCTTGTTACTCTTAAACATTTTGCCATTTTGGCTATTCATCTTATTATAGGATGTCTTTCTAAGCATTGTCCCTCTATCCCTCGCACTGGCAATATTCCTGGCTCGTGTCAACACATCTGGGTGGTACCCTCTCTCTGATAACCGGAAATTTTATTAAGTTCATCCTCAAATACCTCCTGTTCTGAGCAGTTTCTACGGGCTCTAATCATCTCCCCTACAGGAATAGCTTTGATGGTATGGGGAGGATGGCAGCTTTCCGCCCTAAGGGTCATATTCCGCGCTGTCTCTTTTCTGAAGGTTCTAGTCACAACATGATTCAAATCCTCACTAACTTCTAATGTCAGATCCAAGAAGGCAGTTGACAATGGGCTCTGTTCTGAAGTAAAACTCAAATTCAGTTGATTAGTATTGAGATATTCTACAAATCGTGTGACCGTGTCTTGATGACCTGACCAAACAAAGATCAAATCATCAATATATCTTCCATATAACTTTATATTCCCCCTAAAGGGATTTGCATGACTATATATATATATATATATATATATATATATATATATATATATATATAATTGTTCTGCAAATACATGTTTCACAGCTGTGGATGGAATGATTATTATGTTTAAATCTAACTCATGAGGCCATATGTCATTATGCTAAGGAATTCATTAATGGATGAGGCCATATGTCATTATGCTAAGGAATTCATTAATGGACGAGGCCATATGTCATTATGCTAAGGAATTCATCAATGGATGAGGCCATATGTCATTATGCTAAGGAATTCATTAATGGATGAGGCCATATGTCATTATGCTAAGGAATTCATTAATGGATGAGGCCATATGTCATTATGCTAAGGAATTCATTAAGCGATGAGGCCATACATCATTATGCTAAGGAATTCATTAATGGATGAGGCCATATGTCATTATGCTAAGGAATTCGTTAACCCTTTTAGTGCCAAGCACGTAACACCTACGTGCTGGCTTGGCTGGGCCTTAAAGTGCCGTAGGTGTTACGTGCTTGAATTTCCCCGCTGCTAGTATAAAAAATAAAAATGAAAAATACTCACCTGACCCCTCGTTGGATCCGGCCAGGTCTCCTCTTTAATTTGGTGCCATCTGATCCCCCGTGGGGGGTCGGATGGCTCCAGGAGAGCCCCCGGAATAGCCCCCCCCAGCTTTGGCAGCAGCAGCTGCTGACTGTAAAAAAAAAAAAATAAATAAAAATGACATTTGCTTACCTGTGGTCGCGCTGCCTCCCTCCAGGTCTTCTCTTCACTGGGGGGCCTCCGATCGCCCCCCCCAGCCTCTTCGGTGGTGAGGAGAGGGCAGAAAATGCCCTCTCCCCCCACTTCCTGCATCGCGACTGCTAGGTTACATCATTGTGATGTCACCAGCAGCCGGCTTCTTCAGTCCAAGCACCGAGACTCTGAGTCTGTCTCCTCGGTGCTTGGAGCAGAGGAGCAGGAGAGGGCTGTGATGCCCCCCCTCCCCAGGCTCTCTCTTCCAAACAGCGAGCAGACTGTCAGCGGAGATCGCCGGGGGACACAGGATTGGTGGTGAGTAAAGTTAAAAAAAATAATAATAAAGATCATTTTTTAAATTTATTTGTCTGTTTTTTTTTTCAACATTTAACCCCTTGTGAACTGGTAAGGGGTCCATGAGACCCCTTATACCAGTTCACAAGGCTGGGGGGGGGTGGCAAGTCACCTGCCCTAGCGGGTGACTTGCCATTAACCCCCGGCACCCCCATTACCTGCCTCCCCAAAGCCCAGGGGGGGGCAGAAGAGCCTGGGCCCACATAGGCTATGTGGGCTCATAGGCTGCAGGGTGGGGGGCCACAAAAGCTGTCCCCCCCACTCTGTGCCTACAAGTCCCCATAGCTGGTCCCGGGTTGGTTACTTTGGGTAAGGGGGACCCCACGTCATTTTTTGGGGGGATTTTTAAGGGTTTTTAACCCTTAAAACTAAAAAAAATGGGGTCCCCCTCCCCGGGAAGGGGGGCCCTGTGTCATTTTTTTTAATTAACCCTTTGTGTTCTGTCATCCAGCAGCTATAAAAGGCTTCCAGCAGGTGAGCAGAAGCCAGTGATCGCCGAGGGACACAGTGCTCCAGAATGCATGGGAGGTAAGCATTAAAAAAAAAAAAAAAATATATATATATTTTTTCTTTTTGCGTGTGTGTGTTTTTTTTTTACATTTAACCCACTGTGAACTGGTAAGGGGTCCATGACCCCTATACCAGTTCACAAGGCTGGGGGAGGTGGCAAGTCACCTGTGACTAGTGGGTGACTTGCCATTAACCCCTGGCACCCCCATTACCTGCCTCCCCAAAGCCCGGGGGGGGCAGAAGAGCCCGGGCCCACGGGCTATGCGGGCTTGTAGCCTGCAGGGCCAGGGGCCACAAAAGCTGGCCCCTGTGCCCTGTTTCTACAAGCCCTTCATAGCTGGTCCCGGGCTGGTTACTTTGGGTAAGGGGGACCCCATGTCAATTTTTTGGGGGGTTTTTAACCCTTAAAAATCCCCCCCAAAAAAATGGGTTCCCCCCCTAGGGAGGGGGGACCCTATGTCAGTTTTTTTTCTCGATTTAACCCTTTGTAGTGTGGATGGTAGTTGTATTTTATTTGTAAATGTTATAGATTAATTGTTTCAGTTAGGGGGGTCTCCTGGGCAGGAACGGGGGGCTACCGATAAATATGTGGTACCGTTCTAATCGGTAGAAATGGGGCTTTCACATGCAATATGCTTTTCCTTAATAAAATACATTGTTTATTTAAAATAAAGGAGTCAATTTTCTAAAAATGTTTTTATTTATTTATTTATTTTTTTACTTAATAATATTGTAAAAAACAAAATAAAATTTACAAACAAGACATTTCATGTTAAAGCCTAAACTCTGCTGCAAAAAAAAAAAATATATATAATTTTCCTGAAAATTACAGCAAAAATGGCGCAAAACATGGCAAAATGGGGAAAAATGACCTGTCAACAGAGGGTGACAAAATCTCAAGTAGGCTTGCAATTAAAAGGGTTAATAGTACCTCTGCATGTTGGGTATTGTTCTGTTCGGGAGACCTTGCGCTTTCAGACTTAGCTTGTTTTTTCTGGTTTGCATATTTATATTTTAGGAAAAGGTGTATTTTATTCAGCTTTTTTATACATTTTTTAGGGAAACCCTGCGCAACCAAAGAATTCTTTGAGGAATTAATTCCAGAAAGATGAGCCCACTACAACAAGCTGGGTACGCTTATTAAGCTTAACATGTGTACTTTCAGGGAATATATGGTTTATGGGGAATATTCCAAATGTAAAGGGTTGTTGAAATTACCGTTACGCACATGCTTTACTTTGGGGTGTTTGGCAACTCTTCCCTTGACAGAACCTATGCATGTTGGGTGTTGTTCTGCTTTTTCAGATTAAACTTGTTTTTTCTTGTTTGTATATAGTTTTTTTAGGAAAATGTGGCTTTGATTCTGCTTTTTTATCCCATTTTTGGGGAAACTCTTTGCAACCAAAGAATACATTGGGGAATTACTTCCAGAAAACTATGGGCACATCAACATGCTTGGTACACCTAGAAAGCTTGAGGTGTGTACTTCCAGAGAATATATAGTTTGTTGGGAGTATTTCAAATGTAAAGGGTTGTTTTTCTGGTAAAACTGCAAGGTGCGCATAGCGCATATCACAGTTGTATTTTTTTTGAAAATCCCCTAAAGCGCTATTTCAGTTTGGGGGAGTCTGCTGGGCAGGAAAGGGTGTCTACCTATACATATGTGGTATCGCTGTAACCGGGAGAAATTGGGATTTCACACGCAATAAGATTTTATTGACAAACTTACATTTTTTATTACAAAAAAAATATTTTATTTTAATTTTTTTTCACATATTTCACCCAAAAATATTGAGAATACACCTAAAAATTACAAACAAGACATTTCATGTTAAAGCCCAGACTCTGCTGAAAAAAGCAATATATCATTTTCCTGGGAAATCCCTGGAAATCCTTTCAAAAATGACAGTTGAACATGTGTAGCGCAAAATAGTGAAACATGGTCTGGCAACAGGGAGTGGCAAATGCTGCAGGTAGGCTGGCACTGAAAGGGTTAATGGATGAGGCCATATGTCATTATGCTAATTATATTGGCAAGGGATTTAGGTTGATTGTTGATGATGTTCTTTTCAACATACTCCAAATATTTACATTACAACTTACTTCGGCGGTGGGCGACCTCAGCTTCGGGGACCACCCCAGGCTCTGGGGCCTGCCACTGCTGGGAATGTGAGGCTGTAGAGACATTTAAAATAGGCTCACTTCTAATGTCTGATTCAACAATAACCAAATGACACTTAGAATGTGTGTGTGACATCACCCACCTTCTCCATGTTGCTCCTGGGCATGATCTGCTGCAGTCTCAGCTCCAGATCTTTCACCCGCTACATATTCATCTATAAAAAGAGATTAAGGGAAACAGCTTTTGTTTAAATAGCATGTACCTGTGTGTGGTAAAATCAGTCACATACCGGAGGGTAATGCCGGAGTCGTTTTGTACGACTCCCTGCCAATGCGGTGAGGCCCCTCCTATGTTGATAGGTCCAGGGGCTGGTCTGATGCAGCTACAGAGGAGGGGTAGGAAGTTGACCCTGGAGATCCACCACCTTCACTTGGTGGTGCAGATTCATGCCGCACTGGCCGGACTGTGCGCCTCCGGGTGGGTCTTATGCAGTACTCCATTTCAAACACTAGAAAAGAAAAGCATTTCTAATTAAAGGCCTACCTTCTGTGTTTGTTACATCTAGCATGCAATCGGTATGTACTTGCTTGGGAAATGGGTCGCAAAAAATCGCCGCACCCAGGGCATGTGCAGTCGCTTGAGGTCCGACCAGTGCTGCATGATCTGCGTATAAGTGAAGGTGGTGTTCGTTTCCTGGTTAATCCTGGTCACAATCTCCAGGGCCAGCTTCCTTTTCTCAAAGGCATTGGGCAGGTAGTCGTACCTGCGCTCCAGCATAGTCTAAACGACACAAAAATCAAAATAGTTGTTAGATCAAACAGCATACAAATATCATTCACAATTAGATCAGTTGACTAAATGACCTTTCCCCACACATTTATAGCCTTAACTTATCCTTCTAGATGCAAGTGAGTTGGTTCGCACATGTGCGCACTAACTTCTGTTTGGCATGGAGTTTAAATCACTTTTAAAAACAACTGTTTCTTCCTGCACTTCCTTAAGGGCTATGCATGCATTTAGATGTCAAATCAACGTCCTTACGATACACTTACGAGCATAATGAGATCTTGTTTTTGGCGGGGTGAAGAGCGGGGGTGCCATCTTTCTTCTTGTCCACAGCAGATAGGCAATGCCCCAGCGGTTTCCAGGATGCGCACGGCCGGACGCATGCTTATGCGAACGTGTAAGCGTCATACCCAGTCATTTGTATTTAAAGGGTCTTGGACACACATTCTCTTTGTGATTGTCATCATGGCACCCAAAAAAAACAGCGGAAAGCAACCAGCAGCCAAGGAGGCCAAGACAAAAAGGCCAGAGCGGCATGAGGACACATCATCCTCCAGACCGAGCACTCGGTCGCACAAATTGACTTCAAAGGTGCCTTAAACGCGGAGCAAAAGTGGCCACCACAAGGCTACATTGGCCACAACCCCAGGCCCATCAAAAATTTCAAGCACCCCGAAAAGTTTAGAACCTTCCTTCAAGAAGAAGGCTCCCCGCCCAATCACATCCAAAGTGCAAGGGAGCACAGCGTCCAAGGGGAAAGGTAAGCAGAGGGTGAGAAACCCGAGCCCCCCAAGCACACCCTCTCCTGCTCCCCGCGCAACCACATCCAGAGAGAAAGGTAGCACAAGTTCCGAGGGGCAAAAGAAGCAGTGGGCGAGAAGCCCCAGCCCCCCAAGCACACCCTCTCCTACTCGGTCACATTTGCCAGTCCTAATGCCAGCCCAGTCCATTCTTTTTCCAGCGACGTGACGGCCTATTCTTCACCACACACCCAGCCAAGAATGTCCCCTGAATTGCCACCAACCAGGAAAGACAGACAGAAAAACAACCATTAGGCCGAACCTTGCGGCGAGGCCACTTGAGCAGACGGTTTGGTGAGGCCCAAACCCTAGTCTTGGCAAGTGGGCTAACACTGCATTTTGATGAGCTATATGGGCGCAATTCCAAAGCAACCAGCAAAGTGAAAAAAAATCAAATCTGGGAAGAGCTCACCAGGCAGGTGAATGCAGCGGGGGATGAGAGGAAAGATATCTGACCTCAAATATGCAGTAAGGAAGAAGCAGAATAAACGGCGCAATCACAGGTACATATTTTATGTTTGCATTTTGCAGCTTGTTGTAGTGACCACAATGCCAAATAATTGTTATACTCTTATTTCCAGCTTGCAAACAGGCAGAGGCTTCCCCACAAAATTACAATACACCAGAGCTGAAGAAATGGTCCTGGCTTTGATCCACCCAGTAGCATTACAGGGCCTCTCTGGCAGACATGACACAGACACCCAGGACATTTCTGTTAGTAATGATTGTTTTAATGTGAGCTATTAGAAAAGAGTGGCTTTCTTAGAACAGAAAGTATTTGCACAGTACCCAGTCTAAGGACAGATAGCATTACCCATCTACCCTTGCAGTAGGCAGAGCTAGGCAAATAATCTCTTTACATCTCTGTGCCATCCAAGGCCCTTAGAACCGCTAAGGGTACAATGCCAAGGATTAGCTTTAACCCTTTAAGTGCCAGCCTACCTGGAGTTTTTGTCACACTCTGTTGCCAGACCATTTTGCACTATTTTGTGCTCCCCATGTTCAAATGTGATTTTTGAAGGGATTCTGAGTCTGAGCTTTAACATGAAATGTCCTGTTTGTCATTTTTTAGGTGTATTCTCAATATTTTTTGGCGAAATATGTGCAAAAAATAAAAAAAAAAAAATTTTTTACAATTTGTAGTGTTTTTTTGTAATAAAAAATTTAAGTTTGTCAATAAAATCTTATTGCGTGTGAAACCCCAATTTCTCCCGGTTACAGCAGTACCACATATGTATAGGTAGACACCCTTTCCTGCCCAGGAGACTCTCCCAAACTGAAACAGAGCTTTAGGGGATTTTCAGAAAAAATACAACTGTGATATGCGCTGTGCGCACCTTGCAGTTTTTCCAGAAAAACAACCCTTTACATTTGAAATACCCCCCACAAACTATATATTCTCTGGAAGTGCACACCTCAGGCTTTCTATTTGTACCAGGCTTGTTGATGTGGCCACAGTTTTCTAGAAGTAATCCCTCAATGTATTCTTTGGTTGCAAAGAGTTTCCCTAAAAAAAGGATAAAAAAGCAGAATCAAAGCCACATTTTCCTAAAAAAACTATATACAAACAAGAAAAAACAAGTATAATCTGAAACAGCAACATCCCCCGAACAGAACGACACCCAACATGCATAGGTTCTGTCAAGGAAAGAGTTGCCAAACACCCCAAAGTAAAGCATGAGCATAACGGTAATTTTTCTTGAAAATTTCAGCTCTGCAAAGTGCGCACCTTGCGGTTTTTCAACCAAAACAACCCTTTACTTTTGGAATATCCCAGATAAACCATATATTCCCTGAAAGTACACATGTTAAGCTTTCTAAGCGTACCCAGCTTGTTGCAGTAGGCCCATCTTTCTGGAATTAATCCCTCAAAGAACTCTTTGGTTGCGCAGGGTTTCCCTAAAAAATGTATAAAAAAGCTGAATAAAAAACACCTTTTCCTAAAATATAAATATGCAAACAAGAAAAAACAAGCTAAGTCTGAAAGCGCAAGGTCCCCCGAACAGAACAGTACCCAACATGCAGAGGTACTATTAACCCTTTTAATTGCCAGCCTACTTGAGATTTTGTCACCCTCATTTTTCCCCATCTTGCGCCATGTTTTGCGCCATGTTTTGCGACATTTTTGCTGGAATTTTCAGGAAAATTATATATATATATTTTGCAGCAGAATTTAGGCTTTAACATGAAATGTCTTGTTTGTAAATTTTATTTATTATTAATTTTATTTATTATTAAGTAAAAAAAAATAAATAAATACAATTTTTTTTTAGAAAATTGCCTCCTTTATTTTAAATAAAAAATGTATTTGATTAGGGAAAACCATATTGCATGTGAAAGCCCCATTTCTACCGATTAGAACGGTACCACATATTTATCGGTAGCCCCCTGTTCCTGCCCAGGAGACCCCCCCCTAACTGAAACAAGTAATTTTTAACATTTACAAATAAAATACAACTACCATCCACACTACAAAGGGTTAAATCGAGAAAAAAAATGACATAGGGTCCCCCCTCCCAGGGGAGGGGGGGGGCATTTTTAGGGGGGATTTTTAAGGGTTAAAAACCCTTAAAAAAAAAAAAATGACATGGGCCCCCCTTACCCAAAGTAACCAGCCCGGGACCAGCTATGCAGGGCTTGGAGGAACAGGGCGCAGGGGCCAGCTTTTGTGGCCCCTGGCCCTTCAGGCAACAAGCCCGCATAGCCCGTGGGCCCGGGCTCTTCTGCCCCTCCCCTGGGCTTTGGGGAGGCAGGTAATGGGGTGCCAGGGGACTTGCCATCCCCCTAGCCTTGAGAACTGGTATCTCATGGACCCCTTACCAGTTCACAAGGGGTTAAATGTAAAAAAAACAGACACACAAAGAGAAAAAATATTTTATTTTATTATTTTTTTTTTAATACTCCCATCCATAGTGGAGCACTCTGTCCCTCGGCGATCACTGGCTTCTGCTCACTTGCTAGAAGCCTTTTATAGCTGCTGGATGACAGAACACAAAAGGGTTAATTAAAAAAAAAATGCGGGGGACCCCATTTTTTTGGGGAATTTTAAGGGTTAAAAACCCTTAAAAATCCCCCCAAAAAATGACGTAGGGTCCCCCCTACCCAGCATTACCGACCCGGGCTAAGTGGCCCGGGCCCTTCTGCCCCCCCCCTGGCCATTGGGGAGGCAGGTAATGGGGGCTGTGGGTTAATGGCAAGCCACCCACTAGCTGCAGGTGACTTGCCATACCCAGAGCCTTGTGAACTGGTATAAGGGGTCTCATGGACACCTTACCAGTTCACAAAGGGTTAACTGAAAAAAAAACATCACACTAAAAGTATTTTATTAAAGAAAAAAATTTTTTTTTACTGTACTTACCTCCGATTGTAAGCTCCTTTGTCCCGCGCCGCTCTGATGACAGATGCCGGTGAGGATCAGAGGATCAGAGGATCTCCTGCCACCTCCTTCCCCGGCGCCGATCACCGGCATCTGACAGCTGAAAGAGCTGATGCCAGTGATCGGGGCTGGGATGACGTCATAGCCCCGCCCCCAAAAGGGGTGGAGCTTGGCGCGAGACGGAACGGGATGACGTCATAGCCCCGCTCCCTTAGCGGTAAGATGGCGGCCGCCATCGAGGAGGAGAGAGCCTCCCGGGCTCTGTCCTGAAGATTGGTAAGTCCTGGGGGGGGATCGGAGGCCCCCCAGGTGAAGAGGAGGGACAGCGGGAGCCAGCGCACACACAGTTAAGTGAATGTCATTTTTATTTATTTTTTTACAGTTAGCAGCTGCTGCAGAAGCGGGGGGGCAGCCTAATCCAGGGGCTCTCCTGGAGCCATCCGCCCCCCCACAGGGGATCAGATGGCACCAAATTAAAGAGGAGACCCAGCCGGATCCAACAAGGGGTCAGGTGAGTATTTTTTTTTTTTTTTTTGCCCACTAGCAGGGGTAAATGCCAGGCACGTAAATTTTACGTGGCTGCCACTTAAGTGACAGAGAGGCAACCACATACATTTTACATGGCTGGCATTTAAAGGATTAAATTTTATACAGCCAGACACATCCAACTAGTGGACACATGTTTCAAGCTTTAGACTCTCATCAGTACTAGGGCAGATGCCTCTTGCTGTATGGGGGGTGAGACTTGGTGAGTACCAAAACATAGTCGCAAGCCAGTATGTGGAGAGACCCATGTTAGGCTTAATATAGGGGGGCTAAAGAGGCTAAAAAACCCTCTACTTAGGTAAAGGAAAAGAGTGGCTTTCCTAGAACGGTAAGTATTTGCACAGTACCCAGTCCAAGGACAGATAGCATTACCCATCTACCCTTGCAGTAGGCGGAGCTATGCAAATCATCTCTTTACATCTCTGTGCCATCCAAGGCCCTTAGAACCGCTAAGGGTGCAATGCCAAGGATTAGCTTTAAATTTTATACAGCCAGACACATCCAACTAGTGGACATGTGTTTCGAGCCCCCTATATTAAGCCTAACATGGGTCTCTCCACATACTGGCTTGCGACTATGTTTTGGTACTCACCAAGTCTCACCCCCCCCCCATACAGTGAGAGGCATCTGCCCTAGTGCTGATGAGAGCCTAAAGCTTGAAACATGTGTCCACTAGTTGGATGTGTCTGGCTGTATAAAATTGTATGCTTTTCTGGAAAATTCAGACCCTTCATGATCAGTGACAGCACTTTCAAAGTACCCATCAAGTATAACCAGCGGGGAGGGGGGTGTCCGGGAGCAAGAGCACACCTTTGGTTACACCACCAGCCCTTCACTGTCTACCCTGGTGGGAAGGGGTGGTTAAAACTATGGGAAGGATTAACAGACACAAAAACCAAGCGCTATTTAACAACAAAGAGACGTAGGAGACTGGGGCAGAAGCCTGTCTACCGGAGTCCAGAAATCACTAACTCCGGAACGGGTGGTATTTAAAACCAATGAAGGGGTGCTGCCCTGCCCTCTCAATAAAAGGGAAGGCCAGGAGACCACCTTCACTTTCCCGTCTGGAAAGACCTAGGTCTTACCCAGAGGGGTGCACCAAAATGTC
Source organism: Gastrophryne carolinensis (assembly GCA_027917425.1). Taxonomy (NCBI): domain Eukaryota; kingdom Metazoa; phylum Chordata; class Amphibia; order Anura; family Microhylidae; genus Gastrophryne; species Gastrophryne carolinensis. The sequence continues at coordinate 122,470,305 of CM051238.1, forward strand.
GGGGGGGTGTGGAGGACTGGCCAGGTGTAAACGAGGAGAGTGACACACCGAGCTCAACTGTAAGTTAAATAGGTTCACTCTAAGGCAAGAATATATGTATGGATGTAGGGGGGGAGGGGAGCCAATGTATGGCAATGGGCGCTATTAGCAAAATGAGTGGAGGGAAGGTCAACATCCTGCTCTCAGGTGACCCCCCCGGGATTCTACCGATTCAGGCACCCCGCACAGACGGAGATTATTTCTGCAGTTGCGGTTCTCGATGTCATCGTGCGCGAGGACAAGGTCAGACAAGAGGCACCTTCCCTCCCCCTGCTGTTGTTCCAGAGCCGCCACCCGAGACTCCAACGATCTGTGTGTACTCTCGACACCGTCCATTCTCTGCGTAATTTCGGTTACAGCCCCTTGTAGGGAGGCCAGCTCTTTCTTGATGGTACTCTCCATTCTGAAAACATAGCCATTGAAGTCACCGCGTGTCGGAAGACCACACAGGGCCTCATTGATGTTGACCTTGACGGCCTGGGTGATGGAGCGATGCACAGGTGGGGTAGGAGATCCTGAAAACAGGACACCGGTAAGGGAATCCACTTCCGAACGACCCTCCCCAGGCTCCTGAAGGGTCTCAAGGGGGATCTGGGATATGTTAGCGTAGCTCCCCATCATGAGATTTTGGTCTCCCCATCTGGGGGGCGGCGGGCCAACCACAGGGCTCCGTACCCCGAGGCTGGAAGAAGGAGGGAATAGGGCGCTCTCGCGTCTTCCTAGATGCGCCCCTCGCCTTCACCCTCCTGGCCATCTATAAAATTAGGGCTCTGCTGGTTCACCCGAGCGCTGAAAGGGTCGGTGGTTGCGGAGCTCTCCTCAGTTGTGACTCTACAGCGCCATGTCAAGCCCCGCCCCCCGCCCCGTGTTTTCAATTTGATAGATCCATGCGTCCCTTCTTTGGTAATTGACCCCTAAACTTTAAGCTCATTATTTCTATATATACTTTGGCTTAGGTCCAACCCGCTCCACTCCCTGTTTGACTCTCCTGCCCTACCCACCCCCCCCACCCGGTTACATATGCCCCAAAATAGAAGTGCTTGCTCTAAATAATCCCTGAGCGCTGGAACTTTCAGGAAGTAATCTCTGTAGGTATACCTCATGTTCCCATGACAATATTTAATAAGCACACGGCTTATCATCCCATGAGACCTTATTAGGTTCTGTTAAGTGTACAATCTGTTACATTAGATATGTTTTATTGATTTGCTCTGGATGTATTATACAATTAAGCAGACTACTGTACTGTGTATTTGGAAGAAGCTGTATACCTCAGAACTATTAGTATGCATCTCATCTATGTTTTCCAGTATGGTTTTTTTTTTTTTTTTTCTTTTTTAAAGGAGAATTTGTGTGTCAGAGCGAAGGACTTCTCCCACTCCTTTCACTCGAACGTCTGACCCAGTTCTTCTTCCCATCTCTTGCAAAATTGAGGAAGCTCCCCCTTTCCCCCCCGTCCCATTAGATCTTGTACAAGGTCGAGATTGCATGCGCAGCGGGGGTTGAGGCCTTAAAGTAGCACTATCGCAAAATTGTGTAATATCAAAAATCAATCTAAACACATCGGCTAGTGAGAGGAGGGGTCACTTATACACCCTAACTGAATAAAACTCCACCAAGCTTGGAAATCCTTTCAAAAATGACAGTTGAACATGTGTAGCGCAAAATAGTGAAACATGGTCTGGCAACAGGGAGTGGCAAATGCTGCAGGTAGGCTGGCACTGAAAGGGTTAATGGATGAGGCCATATGTCATTATGCTAATTATATTGGCAAGGGATTTAGGTTGATTGTTGATGATGTTCTTTTCAACATACTCCAAATATTTACATTACAACTTACTTCGGCGGTGGGCGACCTCAGCTTCGGGGACCACCCCAGGCTCTGGGGCCTGCCACTGCTGGGAATGTGAGGCTGTAGAGACATTTAAAATAGGCTCACTTCTAATGTCTGATTCAACAGTAACCAAATGACACTTAGAATGTGTGTGTGACATCACCCACCTTCTCCATGTTGCTCCTGGGCATGATCTGCTGCAGTCTCAGCTCCAGATCTTTCACCCGCTACATATTCATCTATAAAAAGAGATTAAGGGAAACAGCTTTTGTTTAAATAGCATTACCTGTGTGTGGTAAAATCAGTCACATACCGGAGGGTAATGCCGGAGTCGTTTTGTACGACTCCCTGCCAATGCGGTGAGGCCCCTCCTATGTTGATAGGTCCAGGGGCTGGTCTGATGCAGCTACAGAGGAGGGGTAGGAAGTTGGCCCTGGAGATCCACCACCTTCACTTGGTGGTGCAGATTCATGCCGCACTGGCCGGACTGTGCGCCTCCGGGTGGGTCTTATGCGGTACTCCATTTCAAACACTAGAAAAGAAAAGCATTTCTAATTAAAGGCCTACCTTCTGTGTTTGTTACATCTAGCATGCAATCGGTATGTACTTGCTTGGGAAATGGGTCGCAAAAAATCGCCGCACCCAGGGCATGTGCAGTCGCTTGAGGTCCGACCAGTGCTGCATGATCTGCGTATAAGTGAAGGTGGTGTTCGTTTCCTGGTTAATCCTGGCCACAATCTCCAGGGCCAGCTTCCTTTTCTCAAAGGCATTGGGCAGGTAGTCGTACCTGCGCTCCAGCATAGTCTAAACGACACAAAAATCAAAATAGTTGTTAGATCAAACAGCATACAAATATCATTCACAATTAGATCAGTTGACTAAATGACCTTTCCCCACACATTTATAGCCTTAACTTATCCTTCTAGATGCAAGTGAGTTGGTTCGCACATGTGCGCACTAACTTCTGTTTGGCACGGAGTTTAAATCACTTTTAAAAACAACTGTTTCTTCCTGCACTTCCTTAAGGGCTATGCATGCATTTAGATGTCAAATCAACGTCCTTACGATACACTTACGAGCATAATGAGATCTTGTTTTTGGCGGGGTGAAGAGCAGGGGTGCCATCTTTCTTCTTGTCCACAGCAGATAGGCAATGCCCCAGCGGTTTCCAGGATGCGCACGGCCGGACGCATGCTTATGCGAACGTGTAAGCGTCATACCCAGTCATTTGTATTTAAAGGGTCTTGGACACACATTCTCTTTGTGATTGTCATCATGGCACCCAAAAAAAACAGCGGAAAGCAACCAGCAGCCAAGGAGGCCAAGACAAAAAGGCCAGAGCGGCATGAGGACACATCATCCTCCAGACCGAGCACTCGGTCGCACAAATTGACTTCAAAGGTGCCTTAAACGCGGAGCAAAAGTGGCCACCACAAGGCTACATTGGCCACAACCCCAGGCCCATCAAAAATTTCAAGCACCCCGAAAAGTTTAGAACCTTCCTTCAAGAAGAAGGCTCCCCGCCCAATCACATCCAAAGTGCAAGGGAGCACAGCGTCCAAGGGGAAAGGTAAGCAGAGGGTGAGAAACCCGAGCCCCCCAAGCACACCCTCTCCTGCTCCCCGCGCAACCACATCCAGAGAGAAAGGTAGCACAAGTTCCGAGGGGCAAAAGAAGCAGTGGGCGAGAAGCCCCAGCCCCCCAAGCACACCCTCTCCTACTCGGTCACATTTGCCAGTCCTAATGCCAGCCCAGTCCATTCTTTTTCCAGCGACGTGACGGCCTATTCTTCACCACACACCCAGCCAAGAATGTCCCCTGAATTGCCACCAACCAGGAAAGACAGACAGAAAAACAACCATTAGGCCGAACCTTGCGGCGAGGCCACTTGAGCAGACGGTTTGGTGAGGCCCAAACCCTAGTCTTGGCAAGTGGGCTAACACTGCATTTTGATGAGCTATATGGGCGCAATTCCAAAGCAACCAGCAAAGTGAAAAAAAATCAAATCTGGGAAGAGCTCACCAGGCAGGTGAATGCAGCGGGGGATGAGAGGAAAGATATCTGACCTCAAATATGCAGTAAGGAAGAAGCGGAATAAACGGCGCAATCACAGGTACATATTTTATGTTTGCATTTTGCAGCTTGTTGTAGTGACCACAATGCCAAATAATTGTTATACTCTTATTTCCAGCTTGCAAACAGGCAGAGGCTTCCCCACAAAATTACAATACACCAGAGCTGAAGAAATGGTCCTGGCTTTGATCCACCCAGTAGCATTACAGGGCCTCTCTGGCAGACATGACACAGACACCCAGGACATTTCTGTTAGTAATGATTGTTTTAATGTGAGCTATTAGAAAAGAGTGGCTTTCTTAGAACAGAAAGTATTTGCACAGTACCCAGTCTAAGGACAGATAGCATTACCCATCTACCCTTGCAGTAGGCAGAGCTAGGCAAATAATCTCTTTACATCTCTGTGCCATCCAAGGCCCTTAGAACCGCTAAGGGTACAATGCCAAGGATTAGCTTTAACCCTTTAAGTGCCAGCCTACCTGGAGTTTTTGTCACACTCTGTTGCCAGACCATTTTGCACTATTTTGCGCTCCCCATGTTCAAATGTGATTTTTGAAGGGATTTCCAGGGATTTCCCAGGAAAATGATATATTGTTTTTTTCAGCAGAGTCTGAGCTTTAACATGAAATGTCCTGTTTGTCATTTTTTAGGTGTATTCTCAATATTTTTTGGCGAAATATGTGCAAAAAAATAAAAAAAATAAATTTTTTACAATTTGTAGTGTTTTTTTGTAATAAAAAATTTAAGTTTGTCAATAAAATCTTATTGCGTGTGAAACCCCAATTTCTCCCGGTTACAGCAGTACCACATATGTATAGGTAGACACCCTTTCCTGCCCAGGAGACTCTCCCAAACTGAAACAGAGCTTTAGGGGATTTTCAGAAAATATACAACTGTGATATGCGCTGTGCGCACCTTGCAGTTTTTCCAGAAAAACAACCCTTTACATTTGAAATACCCCCCACAAACTATATATTCTCTGGAAGTGCACACCTCAGGCTTTCTATTTGTACCAGGCTTGTTGATGTGGCCACAGTTTTCTAGAAGTAATCCCTCAATGTATTCTTTGGTTGCAAAGAGTTTCCCTAAAAAAAGGATAAAAAAGCAGAATCAAAGCCACATTTTCCTAAAAAAAACTATATACAAACAAGAAAAAACAAGTATAATCTGAAACAGCAACATCCCCCGAACAGAACGACACCCAACATGCATAGGTTCTGTCAAGGAAAGAGTTGCCAAACACCCCAAAGTAAAGCATGAGCATAACGGTAATTTTTCTTGAAAATTTCAGCTCTGCAGACAAAGTGCGCACCTTGCGGTTTTTCAACCAAAACAACCCTTTACTTTTGGAATATCCCAGATAAACCATATATTCCCTGAAAGTACACATGTTAAGCTTTCTAAGTGTACCCAGCTTGTTGTAGTAGGCCCATCTTTCTGGAATTAATCCCTCAAAGAACTCTTTGGTTGCGCAGGGTTTCCCTAAAAAATGTATAAAAAAGCTGAATAAAAAACACCTTTTCCTAAAATATAAATATGCAAACAAGAAAAAACAAGCTAAGTCTGAAAGCGCAAGGTCCCCCGAACAGAACAGTACCCAACATGCAGAGGTACTATTAACCCTTTTAATTGCCAGCCTACTTGAGATTTTGTCACCCTCTGTTGACAGATCATTTTTCCCCATCTTGCGCCATGTTTTGCGCCATGTTTTGCGACATTTTTGCTGGAATTTTCAGGAAAATTATATATATATATTTTGCAGCAGAATTTAGGCTTTAACATGAAATGTCTTGTTTGTAAATTTTATTTATTATTAATTTTATTTATTATTAAGTAAAAAAAAATAAATAAATACAATTTTTTTTTAGAAAATTGCCTCCTTTATTTTAAATAAAAAATGTATTTGATTAGGGAAAACCATATTGCATGTGAAAGCCCCATTTCTACCGATTAGAACGGTACCACATATTTATCGGTAGCCCCCTGTTCCTGCCCAGGAGGCCCCCCTAACTGAAACAAGTAATTTTTAACATTTACAAATAAAATACAACTACCATCCACACTACAAAGGGTTAAATCGAGAAAAAAAAATGACATAGGGTCCCCCCTCCCAGGGGAGGGGGGGGGGGGCATTTTTGGGGGGGATTTTTAAGGGTTAAAAACCCTTAAAAAAAAAAAAAAAATGACATGGGCCCCCCTTACCCAAAGTAACCAGCCCGGGACCAGCTATGCAGGGCTTGGAGGAACAGGGCGCAGGGGCCAGCTTTTGTGGCCCCTGGCCCTTCAGGCAACAAGCCCGCATAGCCCGTGGGCCCGGGCTCTTCTGCCCCTCCCCTGGGCTTTGGGGAGGCAGGTAATGGGGTGCCAGGGGACTTGCCATCCCCCTAGCCTTGAGAACTGGTATAGGGGTCTCATGGACCCCTTACCAGTTCACAAGGGGTTAAATGTAAAAAAACAGACACACAAAGAAAAAATATTTTATTTTATTATTTTTTTTTTTTTAATACTCCCATCCATAGTGGAGCACTCTGTCCCTCGGCGATCACTGGCTTCTGCTCACTTGCTAGAAACCTTTTATAGCTGCTGGATGACAGAACACAAAAGGGTTAATTAAAAAAAAAATGGGGGGGACCCCATTTTTTGGGGGAATTTTAAGGGTTAAAAACCCTTAAAAATCCCCCCAAAAAATGACGTAGGGTCCCCCCTACCCAGCATTACCGACCCGGGCTAAGTGGCCCGGGCCCTTCTGCCTCCCCCCTGGCCATTGGGGAGGCAGGTAATGGGGGCTGTGGGTTAATGGCAAGCCACCCACTAGCTGCAGGTGACTTGCCATACCCAGAGCCTTGTGAACTGGTATAAGGGGTCTCATGGACACCTTACCAGTTCACAAAGGGTTAACTGAAAAAAAAAATCACACTAAAAGTATTTTATTAAAAAAAAATTTTTTTTTTTACTGTACTTACCTCCGATTGTAAGCTCCTTTGTCCCGCGCCGCTCTGATGACAGATGCCGGTGAGGATCAGAGGATCAGAGGATCTCCTGCCACCTCCTTCCCCGGCGCCGATCACCGGCATCTGACAGCTGAAAGAGCTGATGCCAGTGATCGGGGCTGGGATGACGTCATGGCCCCGCCCCCAAAAGGGGCGGAGCTTGGCGCGAGACGGAACGGGATGACGTCATAGCCCCGCTCCCTTAGCGGTAAGATGGCGGGCGCCATCGAGGAGGAGAGAGGAGAGAGCCTCCCGGGCTCTGTCCTGAAGATTGGTAAGTCCTGGGGGGGGATCGGAGGCCCCCCAGGTGAAGAGGAGGGACAGCGGGAGCCAGCGCACACACAGTTAAGTGAATGTCATTTTTATTTATTTTTTTACAGTTAGCAGCTGCTGCTGCAGAAGCGGGGGGGCAGCCTATTCCAGGGGCTCTCCTGGAGCCATCCGACCCCCCACAGGGGATCAGATGGCACCAAATTAAAGAGGAGACCCAGCCGGATCCAACAAGGGGTCAGGTGAGTATTTTTTATTTTTTTTTGCCCACTAGCAGGGGTAAATGCCAGGCACGTAAATTTTACGTGGCTGCCACTTAAGTGACAGAGAGGCAACCACATACATTTTACATGGCTGGCATTTAAAGGATTAAATTTTATACAGCCAGACACATCCAACTAGTGGACACATGTTTCAAGCTTTAGGCTCTCATCAGTACTAGGGCAGATGCCTCTTGCTGTATGGGGGGTGAGACTTGGTGAGTACCAAAACATAGTCGCAAGCCAGTATGTGGAGAGACCCATGTTAGGCTTAATATAGGGGGGCTAAAGAGGCTAAAAAACCCTCTACTTAGGTAAAGGAAAAGAGTGGCTTTCCTAGAACGGTAAGTATTTGCACAGTACCCAGTCCAAGGACAGATAGCATTACCCATCTACCCTTGCAGTAGGCGGAGCTATGCAAATCATCTCTTTACATCTCTGTGCCATCCAAGGCCCTTAGAACCGCTAAGGGTGCAATGCCAAGGATTAGCTTTAAATTTTATACAGCCAGACACATCCAACTAGTGGACATGTGTTTCGAGCCCCCTATATTAAGCCTAACATGGGTCTCTCCACATACTGGCTTGCGACTATGTTTTGGTACTCACCAAGTCTCACCCCCCCCCCCCCCATACAGTGAGAGGCGTCTGCCCTAGTGCTGATGAGAGCCTAAAGCTTGAAACATGTGTCCACTAGTTGGATGTGTCTGGCTGTATAAAATTGTATGCTTTTCTGGAAAATTCAGACCCTTCATGATCAGTGACAGCACTTTCAAAGTACCCATCAAGTATAACCAGCGGGGAGGGGGGTGTCCGGGAGCAAGAGCACACCTTTGGTTACACCACCAGCCCTTCACTGTCTACCCTGGTGGGAAGGGGTGGTTAAAACTATGGGAAGGATTAACAGACACAAAAACCAAGCGCTATTTAACAACAAAGAGACGTAGGAGACTGGGGCAGAAGCCTGTCTACCGGAGTCCAGAAATCACTAACTCCGGAACGGGTGGTATTTAAAACCAATGAAGGGGTGCTGCCCTGCCCTCTCAATAAAAGGGAAGGCCAGGAGACCACCTTCACTTTCCCGTCTGGAAAGACCTAGGTCTTACCCAGAGGGGTGCACCAAAATGTCGGGGGGGTGTGGAGGACTGGCCAGGTGTAAACGAGGAGAGTGACACACCGAGCTCAACTGTAAGTTAAATAGGTTCACTCTAAGGCAAGAATATATGTATGGATGTAGGGGGGGAGGGGAGCCAATGTATGGCAATGGGCGCTATTAGCAAAATGAGTGGAGGGAAGGTCAACATCCTGCTCTCAGGTGACCCCCCCGGGATTCTACCGATTCAGGCACCCCGCACAGACGGAGATTATTTCTGCAGTTGCGGTTCTCGATGTCATCGTGCGCGAGGACAAGGTCAGACAAGAGGCACCTTCCCTCCCCCTGCTGTTGTTCCAGAGCCGCCACCCGAGACTCCAACGATCTGTGTGTACTCTCGACACCGTCCATTCTCTGCGTAATTTCGGTTACAGCCCCTTGTAGGGAGGCCAGCTCTTTCTTGATGGTACTCTCCATTCTGAAAACATAGCCATTGAAGTCACCGCGTGTCGGAAGACCACACAGGGCCTCATTGATGTTGACCTTGACGGCCTGGGTGATGGAGCGATGCACAGGTGGGGTAGGAGATCCTGAAAACAGGACACCGGTAAGGGAATCCACTTCCGAACGACCCTCCCCAGGCTCCTGAAGGGTCTCAAGGGGGATCTGGGATATGTTAGCGTAGCTCCCCATCATGAGATTTTGGTCTCCCCATCTGGGGGGCGGCGGGCCAACCACAGGGCTCCGTACCCCGAGGCTGGAAGAAGGAGGGAATAGGGCGCTCTCGCGTCTTCCTAGATGCGCCCCTCGCCTTCACCCTCCTGGCCATCTATAAAATTAGGGCTCTGCTGGTTCACCCGAGCGCTGAAAGGGTCGGTGGTTGCAGAGCTCTCCTCAGTTGTGACTCTACAGCGCCATGTCAAGCCCCGCCCCCCGCCCCGTGTTTTCAATTTGATAGATCCATGCGTCCCTTCTTTGGTAATTGAGCCCTAAACTTTAAGCTCATTATTTCTATATATACTTTGGCTTAGGTCCAACCCGCTCCACTCCCTGTTTGACTCTCCTGCCCTACCCACCCCCCCACCCGGTTACATATGCCCCAAAATAGAAGTGCTTGCTCTAAATAATCCCTGAGCGCTGGAACTTTCAGGAAGTAATCTCTGTAGGTATACCTCATGTTCCCATGACAATATTTAATAAGCACACGGCTTATCATCCCATGAGACCTTATTAGGTTCTGTTAAGTGTACAATCTGTTAAGTTAGTTAGATTTGGTTGTAGCACACTGAAAATAGGTAGCTTCAAAAGAGGAAAATGTAAATCAGCAGATCTGGGTTCAACCACCTCAATAGTGCCCTCTGCTTTTTGGACACTGGTACATATGTTAAAAAATATAAACTATGAGGTAATGAACACCATAAACAAAGTTATGCATGATAACACATGATTTTAATGCTTATGAGTCGTGAAAACAGATGTGCAAGCTATATACAGTGAAACATATAGGTTCTATGACAACCAAGTATATATACAGAAAATGGAGGGCATAATACACATAGGGCAATTGTCAGAAAGCAAGACAAGGTACAAAATCAAGTAGCACTTAGAAATAAAGGAAGCCCTGTTAGTGCTGCCTTCCAGACATAGAGCACCAAAGTATCAAGGTAACAAATGCATAACAAGCAAAATAAACAGATAAGTCAGTACAAATGCTTACAGGCTGACCGCAGGTCGTCAAAATCCCTCAACGTTTCGATCTGCTATGAGATCTTTGTCAAGAGGAAAAATGCGGTATCCATAGTGGTGAGGAGAGTGCCTTTATAGTAAGGGTGATGGTCTCCAGCTGGGCTGCAGATGACGACAGACACGGAGCACATGTCGGCGCCGGTCTCTGACGTCATCACCACTCGCCCCAGCGCGTCCCTGTCAGCAGCATGGATCCTAGCAAAAACTGCTATGTTTCCAGGTGTGACACACGGGGCGCGCGAGGGTGTGTGAGGGGAAGGGAACCGTTTGTTAAATAGATCTATTGTGTAAATGAAAAATCGTTATCACAGCATTAGACAGTGGCAGACTGCCACATACAAGATGGATGCCGGCGTCCCAGCCGGATCCTGCCTCTCCAAAGATGGCGTCCATAAGCCCTTCTATTCTGCTATTAGTGTCCCGCCACATCCAAGATGGCCGACGGAGAAACAGATGGGAACTTCTCAGTATTCTAGCAGTATAATGCCACATCCAAGATGGCCGACGGAGATAATAGTAACTGGTGATTCATAGCCACAATAAAGATGGTGGATATAGATTCAATGGAACATATAACGATGTATGTCCTTGATGGTAATAAGATAGATGGCCAGGAGTGGCAGATGTGTTCATATTGGCATAGCTGGGTAGATTTTTGTAAGGGGAAACATGTGCGCAGCTGAAGATCATGCTGGAGACCATATATTAAAGCGGACCCAAAACAGCCACCACAAGAATTCTGTTTGAAAGAAAAAGGATAAAATTAGAATTAAAAATAGAACCATTTGTGAGCAAGTGAGGATAAAAATGGATACAGCCAAGAGTTTGTGGAAATCCACATACTCTTCATCTAATTATTGCACAATCGTCTAGTAATTGTATATTTAAACTATCAAGGTAAAGTATTTAAAAATATACAGTGAAGTCTAAGTCTTCATTGAGTCCATTAGGGCTTTTAGTGCCCAATTGGAATATCCAAGCCAGTTCACGTTGGAGTAATCTCTTCTCAAGGTTACCTCCTCTATAGGGTAATCTAACCACCTCTATACCTATAAATTTAAGTTGACTGATGTTATGTCCTAACTCATGGAAATGCCTGGCCACAGAGGATTCCATGCGGCCATTCCTAATGTCGGACCTGTGTTCAGAGATTCTCTGCCTAAGTTCTCGTTTCGTCTTGCCTATGTAGCCTTTCCCACAAGGACATTTAATTAAATATATAACATTTTTTGTTGTGCAGTTTATGAAATCACGTATGGGGTATTTTTTCCCTAAGCTGGGGTGGGTGAAATGGTCTGTCTTAAAGGTATATCCACACTGGGCACAATGCCCACATGGGTACATACCTTTAGGTTTCTCCATTTCTGTGAGCCAATTTGAACCTGTCGTTGGTTTAGGTGAGTGGAATTCAGCCTTGACCAGGGTGTTCTTAATGTTCCTAGCTTTCTTGTAGACAGTTAAAGGAGGATCCTGGAGGACTTCTGTCAGTTTCTCATCCGACCTCAAGATTGGCCAATGTCGTCGGACAACTTTTTGGGCCTGAATAGAAAGTTGAGAGAAAGTGAGAACACATGGAATTCGTTTCATTTCCATGAGTTAGGACATAACATCAGTCAACTTAAATTTATAGGTATAGAGGTGGTTAGATTACCCTATAGAGGAGGTAACCTTGAGAAGAGATTACTCCAACGTGAACTGGCTTGGATATTCCAATTGGGCACTAAAAGCCCTAATGGACTCAATGAAGACTTAGACTTCACTGTATATTTTTAAATACTTTACCTTGATAGTTTAAATATACAATTACTAGACGATTGTGCAATAATTAGATGAAGAGTATGTGGATTTCCACAAACTCTTGGCTGTATCCATTTTTATCCTCACTTGCTCACAAATGGTTCTATTTTTAATTCTAATTTTATCCTTTTTCTTTCAAACAGAATTCTTGTGGTGCCTGTTTTGGGTCCGCTTTAATATATGGTCTCCAGCATGATCTTCAGCTGCGCACATGTTTCCCCTTACAAAAATCTACCCAGCTATGCCAATATGAACACATCTGCCACTCCTGGCCATCTATCTTATTACCATCAAGGACATACATCGTTATATGTTCCATTGAATCTATATCCACCATCTTTATTGTGGCTATGAATCACCAGTTACTATTATCTCCGTCGGCCATCTTGGATGTGGCATTATACTGCTAGAATACTGAGAAGTTCCCATCTGTTTCTCCGTCGGCCATCTTGGATGTGGCGGGACACTAATAGCAGAATAGAAGGGCTTATGGACGCCATCTTTGGAGAGGCAGGATCCGGCTGGGACGCCGGCATCCATCTTGTATGTGGCAGTCTGCCACTGTCTAATGCTGTGATAACGATTTTTCATTTACACAATAGATCTATTTAACAAACGGTTCCCTTCCCCTCACACACCCTCGCGCGCCCCGTGTGTCACACCTGGAAACATAGCAGTTTTTGCTAGGATCCATGCTGCTGACAGGGACGCGCTGGGGCGAGTGGTGATGACGTCAGAGACCGGCGCCGACATGTGCTCCGTGTCTGTCGTCATCTGCAGCCCAGCTGGAGACCATCACCCTTACTATAAAGGCACTCTCCTCACCACTATGGATACCGCATTTTTCCTCTTGACAAAGATCTCATAGCAGATCGAAACGTTGAGGGATTTTGACGACCTGCGGTCAGCCTGTAAGCATTTGTACTGACTTATCTGTTTATTTTGCTTGTTATGCATTTGTTACCTTGATACTTTGGTGCTCTATGTCTGGAAGGCAGCACTAACAGGGCTTCCTTTATTTCTAAGTGCTACTTGATTTTGTACCTTGTCTTGCTTTCTGACAATTGCCCTATGTGTATTATGCCCTCCATTTTCTGTATATATACTTGGTTGTCATAGAACCTATATGTTTCACTGTATATAGCTTGCACATCTGTTTTCACGACTCATAAGCATTAAAATCATGTGTTATCATGCATAACTTTGTTTATGGTGTTCATTACCTCATAGTTTATATTTTTTAACAAGTGTACAATCTGTTACATTAGATATGTTTTATTGATTTGCTCTGGATGTATTATACAATTAAGCAGACTACTGTACTGTGTATTTGGAAGAAGCTGTATACCTCAGAACTATTAGTATGCATCTCATCTATGTTTTCCAGTATGGTTTTTTTTTTTTTTTTCTTTTTTAAAAGAGAATTTGTGTGTCAGAGCGAAGGACTTCTCCCACTCCTTCCACTCGAACGTCTGACCCAGTTCCTCTTCCCATCTCTTGCAAAATTGAGGAAGCTCCCCCTTTCCCCCCCGTCCCATTAGATCTTGTACAAGGTCGAGATTGCATGCGCAGCGGGGGTTGAGGCCTTAAAGTAGCACTATCGCAAAATTGTGTAATATCAAAAATCAATCTAAACACATCGGCTAGTGAGAGGAGGGGTCACTTATACACCCTAACTGAATAAAACTCCACCAAGCTTCTGGTTTCTTCTCTCATGGTAGGAATAATATCCAGGGGTGACAGGTTTAATCTATCGGGGTGACAGAGCCTGTCACCCAGGATGTCCTCCTCCTTCTATTAAAAGAATGAATAACAAGCCTGGCTGGATATTTCTTGAGGCTGGGTGTATAAGTGACCCCCCCCCCCGCCATCCAGCATATTTATATGGATTTTTATCATTGGCCATTTTTTCGTGATAGTGCTCCTTTAAGTATCTTCTCCAAAGCCGTCAGGGGTCAAGAAAGAATTGCACTGGGAGAGAGCGATTTGAATAAGGCGGTCAGTTGGGCATGCTGGAGCCAAGAGAGCCTCTCCCCTCCTCCCCACACCCGAAGATCCAACAAAGTGGATGACTATTTTGCCCAATCTAATGTCTTAGGATGCATCCAGAATAGAGGAATGTCTTAGCGCCTCATCCCGGGGGAAATGCCGGGTTGTCAAAAAGTGGGGTGAATGGCCAAGGCCTATGCGATATGCATCTCCACTTCATAGACCTATCCCAAAGGGTCAACAGAGAGCATGTTAAATATGGGAGCTCCTACTTTCTTGGATGGTAGGCGAAGTCCACCCAAGGCAAGGCTGTCAGGCTAATTGGAGAAATATTTTCGAGCGTGACCCATCGCTTGTTCACCTTGTGGTGGAACCAGTCTGAGCCGCATCAGGACCGTTGCCGCGTCCTCCTTCGCTCTTAGGTCTACACAACGTCGCCCTCCTGACCCTTGGCTTCTTGCTGTCCCAAATGAAGCTGGAAAAGGCCTTCTGCAGCGACCTAAAGAACCCCCACTCCAGGATGATCGGGAGAGCTTGAAACATGTATAAAAGCCTGGGCAGCACGTCCATTTTTAAATATTGATTCGTCTCACCCAAGAGTATTGCTTTCTGCCATAGGATTTTAAGTTGTTTATTGTACTGTTATGGAGCAGGAAGTAATTACATTTATAAAGCTTCCCAAGATCAGTGGACAGCTGCACCCCTAGGTACTTTATTGATTCCCATTGCCATTTAAAGATGAAAATTCGCTTGCAGTAGCTGCCGAGCCTGCTCATCCAGGGATAAGCTTAAGATCTCTGTTTTGGACAGGTTAACCTTAAAATTACTAAACCTACTGAATCTGTCAAATTCCGCTACATTAGAGGGCAGGGAAGTGTGCGGAGAGGATATGTACAAAATAAGGTAGCAAAAAGAGCTTATATTCATCCCCCCCCCTGCAGAAGACACTCTTAATATATGGGTATATAACTAGCTTTATGTCCATAACTAGGACACCTGAGTCAGCGTAGCCCTCAGGAACCCCCAATGCACCCTATCAAAGGGGGGGGGTAAACCTGTCTGGTCCGGGCTTTTCCCTGCAGGTGTCCCACCTATAACCCCAGTCACCTCCTCTAGCTTGATGGGATCTTCCAGCTCTTCACTTTCTCCCAGGGATATGAGTGGCAGGGCTGTTTCCGCTATGTAGTCATCCAACGAGCCTGCAGGGCCCCGGTGCGCTCCCTGGATGGTGGTATGCTTGATGTTGTAGAGACCAGAATAAAAGGCCTGAAACTTCTCCGCTATTAGAGGAGTCTTACCCCCGCCCCTCTAATACTAGATACGAATGTACAGCCTTGCCTTGGGTGGAGGGACCAGGCCAACATCCTACCGCATTTGTCTGAGTGCTCATAGAAGTCGGCCCTGCACATATCTCTAAATCTGAGATAACATTGATCATAAAGTCCTCTCAGCTCCTGCCTGGCCTCTAGGAGCTCCTTCAACTCCGCATGGGTGGGAAGGGCCTTGTGTTTCTTTTTACATAGTGGCTTTAATCTCATTAAACACGGAATATCTCTTAACAAGTTATCATTAAGATGCCAAGTGCACTGCTTGGGGGTTGCATCTGGAATCAGGAAGTTCAAGAAAACAGGAGCATGGTCAGGCTAGAGCATCTGTCCAATGAAAGCATGGTGGCTGAGAGTAGTCCCTCTTTCCCCCGGGACTGAAGAGCCCTGTGGAACCTTTTGTGTTGTGAATGGCGGATCTTGGATTTGCCCTGGGAAGAGTCCACCCTCGGATCAAGGACCAGATTAAAATCCCTGCCCACAATTACAATTCCTTCCGCGAATTCCTCCAACAGGTGCAACATCCCCACACCCACCTGCCCCTGGTTGGGCAGATACAGATTGGCCAGAGTGTATCTTGCCCCATACAATGTAAACTTGAGAAATAGGTATCCCTCGTGTCCACCCTACGTGAGTGCTCCAGAGGGGTGTTCTTATGTATGGCGCCAGACAATCCCTTGGACTTGCCTTCTGGGTTGGGGCTGTGGAACCACTTGTCATAATACCTATTTTTGATTTCCGGGATTTTCCCTTGACAAAAGTGCGTCTCTTGGAACATAACTATGTCCACCTTTTCCTTGTGGAGACCGTACATAAATGTAGCCCTTTTTTCGGGGATGTTCAGCCCCTGGCATTAAACGTGCAGATCTTTAGGCCAGCCATTGGGACAAGAGGGTAAAGGGAGCTTCCGATCGGTTATGCGAACTGGCGAGTCCTTGAAGGACGCTAGGGCACCCAGGCACAGGGGTCTGGGCCCGGGGACCAAAGGGTTGATTCAGAGAGACATAAAAAAACTTTTGTTCTTGTGTCGATCTGTTTTTTTTTTTAAATTTCCCAGTCGTGTATGAGTGTGCGTGATTCTAAGCATGCATTGCAAGCCTTCAGTAACGTCTTCGTCCGTTCGTACGCCAACGAGAATGTCATTTTTCAGCTTTCGTGTTCCGTTTATGTTACTCATGTTACAACGTAGGCTTTCTTTTTTGCCCATTTTCCATCGTCTCCTCCCAGGAATTATTTACGTTTCCCGTTAGATTCAGATTTCTTTTTTTTATAACTAATCGTCCAGATGAAAATCGTTACGATCTTACGCCTGCGCACTA
Organism: Gastrophryne carolinensis; assembly: GCA_027917425.1. Lineage (NCBI taxonomy): Eukaryota > Metazoa > Chordata > Amphibia > Anura > Microhylidae > Gastrophryne > Gastrophryne carolinensis. Next base: position 122,487,039 of record CM051238.1, read on the forward strand.
CAAACTTAACTCATTAATGTGCTCGCCTACATATTTGGTTCACTCACTTCTGCTACAATGCTTAGCTAAATCACTTCGCGGTCAGTATATTCTTGCATTTCCCACCCCTAAAACTTACCCAAATCACTTCACGGTCAGTATATGCTTCCATTTCCCACCCCTAAAACTTACCCAAATCACTTCGCGGTCAGTATATTCTTGCATTTCCCACCCCTAAAACTTACTCAAATCACTTCGCGGTCAGGCGAGTCTTCATATCTGAATTTGGTTTTGTGGTAACCAACCCTTAATGCATGCATTTTGAAAAGTAAATGACACAGAAACAATTTTTTTTTGTTTTTTTTAATTTTAACTGGCATTTTTATGTTGCCATTTTTTTTTTACTTTTTATTTTTAAATTGAACAACTTTGAATCTAAATTTTTTTTTAAATGTTAATATAAAATGTTAAACTTTAAATAAATAAATAAATTCAATTTATAAAACTATATACACAGCAATGGCAGGCCCCAGAACATTATTCTTCATCTGTGGTCCCCAACCACAGTCGTGCCGACAAATCATTTTTTTTTCTTTTTTATACAGGGACCACACGTGCCAGAGTGGCACAAATGAGTGCCAGGGTCCTTCAGTTGGTGGGCGGGAGCTCCTGCATCCCGCCCACCAACTGAAGGACCCTGGCACTCATTTGTGCCACTCTGGCACGTGTGGTCCCTGTATAAAAAAGAAAAAAAAAGATTTGTCGGCAAATACATGTTTAACAGCTGTGGATGGAATGTTTAGTAGGTTGCAAGCTAACTCATGAGGCCATATGTCATTATGCTAAGGAATTAATCAAAGGAAGAGGCCATATGTCATTATGCTAAGGAATGAATCAAAGGAAGAGGCCATATGGCATTATGCTAAGGAATTAATCAAAGGAAGAGGCCATATGTCATTATGCTAAGGGATTAATCAAAGGAAGAGGCCATATGTCATTATGCTAAGGAATTAATCAAAGGAATAGGCCATATGTCATTGTGCTAAGATATTAATCAAAGGGAGAGGCCATATGTCATTATGCTTATGGCATTGACTATGGATTTAGGTAGATTGGTGATCATGTCAATTCCCACATATACTCCAAATAATTACATTACAACTTACTTCGTTGGTGGGCGAGCTCTGCTTCGGGGACCACCCTCTGTTCTGGGACCTGCCACTGCTGGGAAGTTGAGGCTGTAGAGACATGTAAAATAGGGTCACTTTTAATGTCTGAGTCAACAGTAAGCAAATGACAATTTGAATTTGTGTGTGACATCACCCACCTTCTCCATGTGCCTCCTGGGCCTTATCTGCTGCAGTCTCTGCTCCAGACCGTTCACCTGCTACATAATAATCTAGAAAAAGAGATTAAGGGAATCAGCTTTGCTTTTAATAGCATGTATGTGTGTGCGGTTACATTAAGAGTCACATACCAGAGGCTAATGGCTCCGTCGCTTGGTACGACTCCCTGCCCACGCCGTCACGCCCCTCCTCTGTGGATAGGTCCAGGGGTTGGTCAGAGGCCGCTACAGAGGAGGGGTAGGAACGTTGCCCTGGAGATCCCCCACTTTCAATTTCTGCTGCAGATTCATGCAGCCAGCACTGGCCGGCCTGTGCGCCTCTGGGTGCGTCGGATTCGGTACTCCATTTCCAACACTAGAAAAGAAAAGCATTTATAAAGAAAGGCCTATCTTCTATATTAGTTACATATAGCATGCAATCACTATGGACTTACTTGGGAAATGGAGCCTGAAAAATCGCCGCACCCGGGGCATGTGGAGTCGCTTCAGGTCCGACCAATGCTGCATGATCTGTGTATGGGTAAAGGTGGTGTCCGTCTCCTGCTGGATCTGGGAAACGATCTCCAGGGCGACGTTCCTCTTCTCAATTGCGTTGGGCAGGTAGTCGTACCTGCGCTGAAGCCTCGTCTAAAACACACAAAATAAACATAGTTAGATCAAACTGCATACAAATATCTGTCACAATTAGATCAGTTGACTATATGACATTCACAGACACATTTCTAGCCTCAAACTATCCTTCTAGATGCAAGTGACTTGGTTCGCACATGTGCGCACTAACTTCTGTTTGGCACCGAGTTTAAATAACTTTTTAAAACAACTGTTTCTCCCTGCGCTTCCTTAAGGCCTAGGCATGCATTTAGATGGCAAATCAACGTCCTTACAATACACTTACGAGCATAATCAGCTCTTGTTGTTGGCGGGTGAAGATCGTGGGCACCATCTTGTTTCTTGTCCGCAGCAGATAAGTAATGCCCCATCGGTTTTCGGGTTCCGCACGGCCGGACGAATGGCCGTACACACGCGTACATGTACGCGAATGCGTCATACCCAGTCATTAGAATTTAAAGGGTCATGGACACACAGCTCATTCTCTTTGAGATTGTCATCATGACACCAAAAAAACAGCGCTAAGGCCACACCAGCAAAGGAGGCCACCAGCAAAAGGCCACAGCTGCATGAGGACACTTCTTCCTCCCGTCCGACCACTCGGTCACACCAAGCTACTAGCAAGGTGCGGGAAACGCGCAGCAAAAGTGGCCACCACAAGGCGACATTGGCCACAAATCCCGGAACATCCAAAACAGCAACTAAAAGCATGGAAGGGACCTCAAAGAAGAAGGCACCCACATCCAAACAGCAAGGTACGACAACGTCCAAGGCCACCAAGAAGCAGATGGCACGAAGCCCCAACCCACCAAGAACCCCTCTCCTCCGCCCCGCCCTACCACATCCCATGATAAAAGGAAGCACCAGTTCCAAGGCCACCAAGAAGCAGAGGGCCTGAAGCCCCAGCCCACCAAGAACACCCTCTCCTCCTCCCCACCCTACCACATTCCATGATAAACGGAGCACCAGTTCCAAGGCCACCAAGAAGCAGAGGGCCCGAAGCCCAAGCCCCCCAAGGACACCCTCCCCTCCTCCCCATGCAAGCACATCCCATGATAAACGGTGCTCCAGTGGCAAGGCCAGTAAGAGCCAGCGTGCCCGAAGCCCCAGCCCAGCCAGCACTGCCTCTGCTGCTCCACGTGCCAGTACATCACATGGCCGAAGGAGCACCAGTGGCAAGGCCAGTAAGATCCAGCGTGCCCCAAGCCCCAGCCCAGCCAGCACTGCCTCTCCTGCTCCACGTGCCAGTATATCACATGGCCAAAGTAGCACCACTTCAAAGGCCACAAAGAGGCACAAGGCCCGAAGCCCCACCCCCCCAAGCACACCCTCTCCTCCTCAGGGAGGCCCCTGAAATGTAAATTTGCTCTTCTATCTCTATTTTCGTAGTCTTCCATCTTTGAGATCAGGGTGGAATTATCTCTTTTTAATTGTAAAATCTCCAACTCATGCGATTCTTGCTTTGAAACAATGGACCCCATCTTTTTATCCAGAGTAGAGAGACTGCAAGACAGTTTATCTATTTCTCTTGATAGATGGTCCATAATGAGCTGAGTATTAGAAGTAAGGGCTGACTGTAACAAATGTTCAAATTTAGAAAAAAGATCTGCGCTCACCTGCGCTTGCGGTTGTAGTCCCGGTTGAACCTGAACCTCATCTTCACTCGCAAGAAAAGAGGCCTCGCTGTCTTCCAGCTCTCGCAACTCCGCAGCCGACAAGGTGTCTGCCATCTCTCCACACACTGCCCCTCTGGTGGTTACCTTCTGAATACCTTATTAGGCCAGTATCACAACAGGCAGCCCAGATGCTGTGTCTAAAATCCTGTAGAAAAAATAGGTGCCAATCACACTATATGCAATCCCAACCTTTTCCGGCGGGCACGGAACCCACCTAGAACGCCACCATCATTGCTCTGTCCATATGTGAACCACTGCGCTGGCCCTTTAAAAAGTTATGTCCACTGAAGAATTGTTGCTGAGAGGAGAGAACACTCCCTATTAAGGACACTGATATAGATGGAGACTGTCAAGTGGGTTGGGGCACATACAAAAGCCTGAGGAGGCAGACACTGTGTGCTAAATCTCCAGCCGGGGCAAACTAGAGACAACAAACCGCGTCCCACTGAATCAAGATGGCGCCCGAGGTCAGACTCCCGGCTGCGCCTGTCATCCGCAGCGACCCCAGCTCACCGTCACAATTCTGTCCCAAACTTGGAGGGGAAGATCCCCTGATGGGTGCGATCCTCCGTGGGCAAAAACCGTCGCAATCCTGTGCCTCCCGCAGCCAATACGCAGGGAACAACACCGAGCCGCAAGTACAGGCATCCGTCCGGGTCCCGCGCGCATGCACACTCCTATATCCATAATCTTTATTTATAACATTCATAATATTGGACTACCCAGGACAGTGGCATCACGCGGCGTGGTGGTTCCCCCCCCCCCCCCGGGTGTCTGGTTTTCTGTTCCTTTGACCCAGTCCCTGCCTGCTTTATTACCATCCAGCGCTGGCTGTGTAGTGGTGTCCAGGTAACAACGTTCCCTGACGTTGCAGTTGGGGGAGGGACGCACCCTTCCACTGGCTGGCCCTGCGATGTCATGTGAGGGGTTTCTCCCCTCTGATTGGCCCGCGGGTGCCGCCTGCAATTGGTTGATGCGCCCTCCTCCACTGCTGGCGTCATGGCCTTCCAGACGCTCGGGGCTCCCCGCTGCTGCGAGCTTTTTTCTATATATTGTGCGTGGTGTTGTGGTCCCTCTATCTATGATTAAGAGCCGTTAGCTGCTGTCAATTGTATCGTTTTGGAGATGGAGATGATTTTAATGTGTATGCAATAAAGACACGATTTTAAGGAAGTGGGGATCCACCATCGATCTTTTCTACCACTTAAACCTAGACCGGTTTATTTGATGCTCAGCCTCACTAGAGAGGCACAAGTTGAGTTGGTCTCCAGCTTGATTAAGAGCAATTCTATTGCGTTTGGTTGGGTGAAGCTTGTAATCTGAGGAGGCTAAGTGGTATGCGTCCAGCAATGTTTGGCGTTGCTTCCTATATGCAGCCTTACGCCTGGCGGATTCTTGGATGAAGTGGCCCCGGATCACCGCTTTATGGGCTTCCCAAAGCAAGACATCGGAATTTACTGACCCAAAGAAGTCCTCAATCGCTTTGCACGCTCGTACAAGGAGCATCTCATCGGAAAGCATGGGGTCGTAAAGCGTCCAGGATTTTTTGGGGGATCTTTGAGTAAGGGAGGAGAGCTCGGCTGTAACCAGGTCATGATCTAACCAGACAATTGGGACTATAGAGAAATGGGTCAGGTGCGGGACGGAGGGAAGCTGCAGAAAGATGTGGTCAATTCTGGTGAAGACACTGTGAGGACAAGAATAATGAGTGTAGTCCCTCCTAGAGGGGTACAGTTCCCTCCACACATCAACTAAATGATACTGATTTAGAAGGGAGCAAAACGCCTTTCCTGAGGAGCCTTCCCTGCTCCCGTCAAAAGGACGGTCAACAGTATGACGGTCTAAAGTTGGTTGCAAAATTTGGTTCGAATCACCAGCCACTATGAGAAGTCCCTTTACCAGGGGGTCCAAGGTCCTCAGGAACTCCTCAAGAAAAGCATTCTGGTTCTGGTTGGGGGCATAATACTTGGCAATTGTCACTGGCTGATCCTGGACCGTGCCTACCACAATGAGGAAGCGACCTTGAGGGTCCCGTATTGTCTGCTACGAGGAGAAGGGGATAGACCCCTTTAAAGCAATGAGAACCCCTCTCTGCTTGGTATCAGCAGAGGCCGTGTAGAAGAGGGGGTAATCGGCACTAAGAAATGTAGGAGTATTCTTCTTGGTAAAGTGGGTCTCCTGGAAGCAGACAACATTGGCGTGCAAGGCCCTCATCTGGCGGAAGGCCTTAACTCTTTTCTGGGGGGCATCCACCTTGTACGTTGAGTGAGACAAGTTTAACTGCCATTCTTAGCCTGTACGGACACCGTTACAGTACAGGAGAGGGACACCCAGGAGAAGAGGGGAAGGAAAGCAGGAAGAGTGAAAAGAATATAAGATATGATAAAGAAAATCTAGAGAAAACATTTTAATACAAATACAGGGGAAGGAGAAAATACCTTCTGAAGCGAGATTTCCCAGTGGGGTAGTTGAAACCTTGGCCCCACAGGGGAATGCTTTCACAACTGAGGGACTCCAAAAGGAAGTCCCGGTTTAAACTGGTGGATTGACTGACCCTCAACCAAGGGTCAGAATCAAAGGCTTCCTACCCCGGCGGGATCTCATATAACCATCAATAAGATGAGGATGGGAATGCGCATCTAAAGACATGTACTAAACAAAGAAAGTCGCCTTCTATAAGTGATCCAAAAGGATTAATTATAAAAGGGGTATGTGCCAATGAAATAAGCGTCCCAACATACTTAGAACCAAAGTCCCAACACTAAGCGGGAATCTTAAGCAGAAGCAGAATGTGCCATCACGACATTTCAGGGTGAGGGGCAAGAGCCCTAGTATAATTCACAGGGAGTCAAGCCCATCACCCCTCTCTAGGAACCGGCTTACCGAACTTGTCGGACAGTGCGCTCACAGACTTGCTCGTTGAAGGAGTGCTCCTCCGTGGACCCCGTTTGTCCTTAGACACAGGCGAAAATGAGAGTGCTGTCTTCTTTTGCGGGGAGGAGCCGGAGTTACAGGTGGAGCTTTCAAACCCCCTACGGCTAGTGCTTCCTCCAGGTCTTGTGGTGTAGTAGCCTCGTACCTCTGGTCTGAATAGTAGAAGGAGATTTTAAAGGGGAACCCCCATTTGTACTTGATACCTTTAGCTTGCAAAATTTCAAGTGAGGGTTTCATAGCTCGCCGTCTAGTTTGAGGGGAGATATCAGCGAAGAGCTGGTAGTCACAGTTCTGGAATTTAAGTGTGTTTTGAACACGTGCGGCCGCCATTAGCTGTTCCTTTGTGCGGTAGAAGTGGAGATTTACCAGAACGTCCCATGGGAGGCCGTCTGCTCTCTTCTTCTGTAAGGCACGATGTATCCTGTCGAACTCCAGTCTCTCGATTGGAATAGCCAGGGTAAGCTCCTGATAAAGGGCGGTAACTGTGGATTGCAAGTCGAGGACTGTTTCAGGGATACCTCTGATTCTGATATTAGCTCTGCGGGAGCGGTTCTCCATGTCCTCAAGCTTGTGGTGCAGGGTAAGATTTTCCTCTCTCAAGGCCTCTAGATCCATTCCAATAGGGGACAGCTCTGAGTTGTGTGCCGTATGTTGTTGCTTGAGATCATCAACTCTTTGGCCCAGTTCTTTGATTTCTGCTGAGCAGTTACTGGTAATCTGGGGCGTGATGTTTAGGGCCCAGCGCTCGAGGGCCTTTTCAAGCATAGCCTCGTAGCGGTCGAACGGTGCCGGCTGGGATTTAGACGGCGAACCATGCAGGGAGGTGTCCATCCAGGACTCATCATCTGCCAGTTAATCAGAGGGGACCTGAGGGTTGATCTGGGAGGGTGAGGAGACTTCCATCTTAAGTGTGACACGCGGCTGTATATGCTGCCAAGGTTTGGTGAGGCCACTTAGCAAAGCCGCAGGTAGCGGGAGACACTCAACCTTGCGGCCCTGTTAGTAGCTTGAATAGGCACCCAGGCCAGAGGATGAAGACCGCACTATACGGGGTGGGGGGTAGCGGGGATCCCGAGCACACCAGGTTACAAATGGGAGCGATTCTCCTATAATAGGGCCCCGGGACCAGGTGGTAGGCACTCGATAGTAAGCAGTATCAGATGAGGAAAAAAGAGTAAAGAACTGAAGGTACTTGCCGTTTTGCGTCCTGAATGCAGTAATGGACGAGGCGATATCTGGATATCCTCTTGCTTCCAAGAGTGGTAGTGGGAGCTGCCAAGTAAGCTCAGGTTTGAATTCTTGGGCTGAGGGCTGTGAGAGGAGTGGAATAAAACATCCACCCTGAGCTGCAGCAGGATGCAGGGGGAACTTCCTGTGGCCAGATCTCTCTCAGCTTTGGACCTGAGGCGACACGCTGGGGAGTTTGGGAGCCCTCCAAAGGGCTTATAAGGGCGCCCTAAAGGTAAGGAGATGCTCCAGGGAGGGCACAGGCTTGCTTGCAGGGTACAGCCTTTATGCTGGAGGAACGGACGTTATCAAGATGGCGGCGGCCGCACACCTCCGCCTGCTGCTGCCCAGCGCGTTTCGGGGACCCTCTCGGATCCACTCCAAATTTGGTGGGCAAAGTCCTGGGGTCTGCCCCAAGCTGTTGGGGTGAGTTTCGCCAGCTGCTGTGGACTACAGGGGGCCGGAGATGCAGGAACTTGGAGCGCGATTTCACGCTGCCATCCGCACCACACGCATGCGCACACTCTCGTGTATTGAGATTTTATCTAGGAGAATAGGACTACAGACACGTTAAGGTGGAGTTGTTGAACCTCAGTGGAATTATGTTGGCATGAATGGAAGCTTCTGTGGCTGAGATCATTTCCACCACTGGGATGATTTTGTGCAACAGCAAAGTACAATCCTTGGGCAAATACATTCATCTCTGGCTGGGTAATTACCCTGTCACACAGATTCTTTAACAACTTCTCTTTGACTGACAGTGTTGCAGACTCATCCTGACATCTTCAGGTACATTGCTCACTAGTATGGTTGTGACCAGTCTGTGATGACAGAATGGGGAACCTGTTCTGTCGTATCTCCCTTCCTTGATGTGCTGGGCTAGCTGTGCATGCTCAGTAAATTCTGCCACTATTTTCCAGATGTCAGTGGGTAGTCTTGGACCAGGCTCTTTTTTTTAGTTGATCATTTCTGGGCCTTTTGTAAGATGAGCCAGGCTTTGTGACCCTCCACCGTAGAGCCTAGCCATATGCTGAATGGTGGCCTCCCCTGTCATCAGCATCTGAAGTTAAAGCACAGGTGTTTCTATAGTCTTGACAATTTTTCTTGCAGCTTTCTCATATTCCCATACAAGTTTAATTCCCAAAGTGAGTTGCAATATGTCTAAAAGTTCCTATTCATCCAGATCATGGTATATCGGTAGCAGGAGAGTACATACTATAGAAGCAGTGCAGGCATGTGTCCCCGGGGCCATGGAACAGGGGGGCCTGGAGGAAACTGCCTACACCACCTCTGCAGAATGTACACCCAGCACCAGCGTACATACCTACTTATACATATCTACTCTGCCATATCCGTGCACGCACCACACGCCTACTACGTAGCTGTGCGCGTGCAGCCACCTTACTCGCCATCATGCACATGCCATACGCCGTTCTTGCCGCAGAGCGTGCGTGGCTGCTGATGGGGGGCACCGCTATGGGGGCTATGTACACCTCTTATCAGTAGAAATAAATCAAGGCAACTGAACTTGCTCTGTCTTTTAAAGAAGTTTCCAACTGAATTCAGAGTAACTTATACAGGAATCTGGCAGCAACAGATGCTAACTCCAGTCCAGTGAAGAAAGCAGAACTGGGAAGGAGCTCCTGTTTTCCCTTTCATAAGAAAGTATAAAACACATGCCACATGGACTATCATTAAAGGGACAGTCCAAACATATTCTAAATTCCTCCCCCCTTATCCCCACTGGGAACAGTTCAAAATAGGCCATTTCAAAGCATCTCAAAGTCTACTTAAATGTTTAAATACCTTATGCATTCTAAACAAACTACTGGTTTTGCTTTTATTCCTGGGCCTTATGAGCCATGTGCATGCTCTACAGGGTTCAGAGCCAATAGCACGATCGATGTGGCTTGACAGCCTCACGTTAAGAGCACAGAGAGATGACCTTTTGGAGCACAGTTGTGGAGAAATAGAATTGAAAGGAACTGCCAAATTTGGAGCCCTGCTATATATATTATCTGGCATTGCAGGAAATGGAGAAGAGGCACACAGGACAGGCTTCATGTAAGCTCCTTACTGCCTGGACATGCAAGTCCACTGTATCAGAAAATGCCAAAAAAATCAGGCATTATACAGCAACAGCATCCATATTTATATATAAACCCTGGAGAGTGGGGCATTCCACTGGACAGCTTACAATGGTTGAGGTCCACTTTAAGCTTTCAAAAGGCTATGTAAACACATACTGGGTTTTGATTCCATTTAAAGTGGACCAAAACCCATGGTTTGAAGGCCCTAAAATAGATTCCAAGGCCGCTTGATTCCCTCCCCTGAGGACATGCCCTGGTCACCCAGAACTCACCTTCTTCCCCGGTCCAACGGTGCATGTCCCAGCAGTCGCTGCATCCTCTCTATCCCCTTGGCAGAGCGTGCTGCCTGTTAGAGGGTAGCAGGGGATGCAGCCGCCAGCACGCTCGAATTCTCTAGCTTAGACAAGCTCCTAGACAAATGGGCAGGAGCAGATTAGAGTGCTCTGATTGAACAAGAGGCAGCGCAAGCACAGGCAACATAGGACTGGGGAAGGATAAATCAGATCAGGCAACCTGGGGGGTTTCACACAGCGGGGCACCCCAATAGGATAATCAAAATCCGGGCTTTTTGTCCCCTTTAAAGGGGCACCCTGGTTTGGGATGCCTCTGGGATTGCTATAAATCTTACAATGCTGCACACTCTGACAGGCGCAGGCTTTCCTCCAATATAGATTGCTATGCATATTAGTACCCGGCAATCTATTCTGAATGAATAGATTGCTGGGGGCACCTTCCACAGGCTGCATGAACCTCACCACGAATGTTGCAGAGTGTAAGTGCTGGGTGGAGCGGAGTCAAATCCAAATAGACATTTGTGCTGTAACAGGAACTGGCTTTACAGGAGCATAAGTGCAGCCTCCCCTCACCTCAATGTACAGGAAACACAACATACAGTAGACTACACATCAATATATATATAACAGAGCCATCTACTGACATAAATGTAGACTGCATTAACTTAGCAATACTAATTATCACATTCAGAGCTAAGCTGTAAGCTGTTGACAGTATCTCCAACACCCCTTCTCAACAGATGAGATTTAGTCTGTTAAACCCATCTTCTTTTGTAAGCCTCGAGTGTCTTTCGGCGGTCATGGTCTTGGAAAGGATATTGCCTGTCATATCCTCAGTAGGAGAATAAACTCAAGAAGCCCCTGCTCTTAAATATCTCCCAAAAAGTGGAACTACATATCAATGTGCTTGGTTCTTGAGCTAACCCTTTCCATCTGCGCATGGGCAAGGCATCCTTGATTGTCCTCAAAGATTCTCGTTGGTTCCATTGGTTGGTTGATACAACAGACACAAGTCTGTTAACAGTTGTCTTCTGTTAACTTGCCATGAAGAAACACTGTTTTCAAATCAAAGTATTTCACTTTCAGGCTGATTCATTACTAACGCCAGGTAGCGACAGATGAGCGCCTGTAGCAGACATTTCAGAGCGCCCGCTAGTAGTCTCTGTGCTCGGCTGTGGGTCGCTAGTTCATAGCGACTCAGTCGTTGTGCAGCAATGATGAATATATTGTGAGGAGTCGCTATTTGACCAGTACAGCGCTGTATGGGAGCGCATGTTAGCGACTGGACAGTGCGACCGACTCACAACATATTAATTAAAAAAACAGCCTTACACAACTCCGGCGCTCAAAAATTCATTGTTATTACAAAAAAAATGGCTTTTTCTATTATTATTTGAGATAAAAAAAAAAAAAAAAAAAAAAAAAAACCCTGTTTAAAAAGAAATAAAAGAACGTCCATTGAAATGTATGGGAGAGCAACAGGTAGCGAGAGGTCATACCTGGCGCTCTGCAAGGCTGCTCGCCGGCGCTGTTCGCTGAGGCTGAGATAATGATGAATCGGACGCTACATGGCGTTATCCCAGTCGCTCAACAGATTCTGCTTGATAAATGTGTAATTGTGTGCCGTGTCCGGCGTTAACCTGTCGCTACCTCTCATTTACAAGGCACTACCTGACACTATCCCTTCATGAATAAGGTCCTTATTGTAGTATGTTTGACTACTGGAGCAAAAGTCTCATCATTGTCCTCTCCATATTTTTGAGAATATGCCTTGGCTACAAGTCTTGCTTTGTATCACTCAACTATTCCATCTGCATTGTACTTCACTTTAGAAGTCCATTTACGGTAATAGTTCTGTAAGTGTCCATGTGTTGGACTGTTTGTGTGTTGGACTGGCTTTATCCGACCTGCTAGCCGCAGGTGACTTGCCAGCACCCTAAATCGATCGAGGGGTCAGGTGAGTTTTTACCTTTTTCAGTTTTTCATGGGGGTTTGAAGTCAGCTACATGAGTCACATAGCTGGCACTTAATGGTTGGAGAGGCACCTATGTGAGACTCACAGAGCTGGCGCTAAAAGGGTTAAAGTGTAAGCCCAATAATGAGGTAACTGGATTGGATTAATGCTGATGGCCAGCTTTTTTGTTCTCTGCCTGTACAGTCATGGCAGTGGCAGGGAAGGGGTTAAACTTAAAAAGAGCAGCATTTTCTTTTCTGACCTCATGCTCAGTGTATGCAAGGGTGTGAGATGCTTGATTTGTAAGATTATCAGTACATTAAAAGTAGATAAAAGTATTTTTTTAAACCATTTTTGTTAATAATTTTAGCTCCGCTGCTTTAGTAGACCAGACCCGATTTTCTATATGACAAGGTGACTTGTATCCCGAGAGCCACAATGAAGCCAGAATGTTACTTCTGTTATAAGACTTCTTGGAACGCACTGACTGATTTGATAATGTCATTATGATATGTTGCCACATGAACCTGCACTTAGAGCACAAGGGTTAATGCATCAATTAATGTCATTCTCAAGGGAGAAGCCAGGGAACAAAACACTGCTGTGATGTTTATTTTCAGCATACCCTGCTACCACATCCTTACTCATGAAAATTCTGCCATGGAGGAGGCTCTTAAATAAAGGTTTGATTATGCAGTCTGATTAGCCTCCGAAAAGGAAGACAGAAAATCCCCTGGAGCATTCAGCATATGGAACACTTCCTTCTCAATGGAAATGAAGCAATGCTTTGCTACAGCCGTTGTATGTTCTGCGATAAAGTGGCAAAAACAGGACATCCAGCCTGGGGGGGGGGGGGGGGGGGGGGGGGGGGAGGGTGAGTGGAGGAAATGCTAAATAGCATGAGAGAGAACATTACCGTCATTAGCATTCATAACGGGTACGCTTTACTCCCTTTTTAGTGCATTTACTGAAGCCATACCTAAAATGGAAAACTATTTAGGACACAAATGCAGAGATTTTTTAGGCTGACAGCTTAAGATCAAAATAAGAAACAAAATTAAAATAAAAAAAACTTTAAAGTGTAAAATGTTTATATTGGATTCTGTGGGGAACGTTCAAGAGGAAATTGCAATTCCCATGAGACCCCCAAATCAGAATCACTGTTAAGGCCCTAGTCTCTTGTGCTTATCTTCAGCCAGGGGCAGACTAAAATGACAATTTTTGCCCAGGATTTTCCTGGCCCCTGGCCAGCCCACCTCCAGTGTGCTTTTTATTGGTATGAGAGTGCTCTATAGATGAGGCTATAGTCATAACTGACAATGCAGTATATGCAGTAACAGAATACCCAGCAGCACTTTCTGTTTGCAGATCCATTAGCCGCGGTTTTGTTTTTAAAATTTACCACAGCAGGCATTATAGAAAGGTAAATCAATGAATTTGTTTTTATGTGCAGCAATCTAAATTGAGCACTGTTTGTTGTGTTGGTCCGGTTGAAGTCATTTTTGACTGTTGGTCCACTTTAAGCTAACAGAAAATGTTACAACCACTTTCACGTGGAAGGTGTTAAAGCGACACTAAGGTCACCAAACTGGTGTCATCCCCTTGTAAGTTTGGAAGGCTGCCTTTACCTGCACCCAGTATTCATATTTTTCAATGTAGCTGCTAAGGTGCTCTACAGAGAGTGATCATGTTGTTAAAGTCAGACTCTCATGTATAGCTGTGGTTTGGAGATTCGAGCAAGGGCATTCCCATGGCCTATCATTTACATTATTATTACATTAATTATTATTATGAGAAAGCAAACATCTCAAATAAAAATGATATATATTCTAACATTAGCAAAGGGAACTATCACTATCACTGTGTATACTGTATACTGTTTAGAAGCAAGTTTCAAATCACACGCAAAGCACTCCCAAATGATCCTTGTTTCAACAATTAAAGTCTATTACCACAAATGTGACAGCACAACATGCTTTGCTTTACCAAAATAGCAAGAAAAGCAAAATGCTGCCCAAGAATATTTTCAAAAATAAAAAAAACATTGTCCTACAACTGCAAGAGTGGGTTGAAATGTGATCTGGGCATATCACACCCATATCCGAAAGCTCTTTTGAGATCCTCCAGTTTACTAATCCGGTCCCCATCATCACTATCTGGCTTAAACATCAAAGGTGAGCCCTGAGATGTAAATGACCGGATGGCATTACAGTGGTGGCAATGTCTTATGAAGCTGCTTTTTGTTTCATATTTGACAACAAAGCTGGCCTGTAATTATGACGGGTGATCCCAATTGAGATGAGAACAAGATGAAAACTGAGCCCCCATTCCCCATGTTCCTTTGATATTAACCTACACAAGAATAAAATAGGTTGTGACATGGGACACTTTCTGCCTTAAACGGGATGCTGAAAGATGATGCCAGCAACAAGTGCTTTAGAAAAGGCCAACTGAAGTGGCTGCTGCATTCATCTGTAATCTTCTGTCTTTTCTGAAATAAAGTTTAGCATAATTAAGAGCAATTATTGCAATAAAATGATAAACGATTGTTACACCTTAAATTTTAAAATGAATGAAAGTCAGTGGTGGTGATATCAAATTCTATTGTAGCAATACCAACCATAGTTACAGCTAGAGGTAAAGGAGCTAAAGACTGTCTATGGTTCCTTGCAATCACTGCTGATGCTACACTGTTTTACTGAGAAATGACATGGAGGGAACTTGTTGTTAAGGTAAATCATTTTTCAAGAGATTGCTTAGATTATTTGAGAAATGCAAAATACCAAATGGGGTTGGATGAAAAAAGCTTGACCATACCCAGAGCATTTTGTATTTAGTTTTGCACAAGTGAGGTAAGTAAGGGTTCTTCTTCAGATTTGTATTTTTGGCTCGGAACCTATTTTGGGGATATCTAAAAGACCCTAGTCCGTTTTAAGTACTTCCCTAAGGGACATACTAATTTAGGTAAAACCAGGTTGAACAGCCTCTGCATAGACTATGCAGAAAAATCAGCACCCTATGGGCTATGCCATATTGTTCTGCATAGCCCATAGGGTGCTCCTGTTTTCAAACTTCTAAATATCCTTACCTGCCTTACTGATTTGTGGTCTTGACATCTGTTGTCTGGACATGTTTAACCCGTTGGTGTCAGAAGCCTCCCCTGTGGGGGGGGGGGGGGGGGCTAAGGTGTGTGAAGGAGCAAGGTGCACTTTCGGTGAGAACTGGAACCTGCAGTGAGCTCTTTAATTTTAACACACAAGTGCAGAAAAATGTTACCGTGTTGTTCGCCCTATAAGACGCACCTGCCCATAAGACGCACCTAGGATTTGGGGGAGGAAAATAAGAAAAAAATATTTTAAACCAAAAACGCACCATTACAGACAGTGTGGCATTCCCCCTATCCCATTCCCATAGGCCGTGTGGGATGCCCCCATTCCATAGACAGTGTAGCATGCCCCCATTCCATTCCCCATATAGGCAGTGTGACATTCCCCCCTCCCATTTCCCATATAGGCAGTGTGGCATTCTTCCCCTCCCATTCCCCATATAGGCAGTGTGGCATTCACCCCCCTCCCATTCCCCATATACCCAGTGTGGCATCCCCCCTCCCATTCCCATATAGACAGTGTGGCATTCTCCCCTCCCCCCATTAGTATAGGCTGTGTGGCATCCCCCCTCCCCCCATTAGTATAGGCTGTGTGGCATCCCCACTCCCCCCATTAGTATAGGCTGTGTGGCATCCCCACTCCCCCCATTAGGATAGGCTGTGTGGCATCCCCCTCCCCTCCATTAGTATAGGCTGTGTGGCACCCCCCCATTTGTATAGGCTGTGTGGCATCCCCCTCCCCCCATTAGTATAGGCTGTGTGGCATCCCCCCTCCCCCCATTAGTATAGGCTGTGTGGCATCCCCCTCCCCCATTAGTATTGGCTGTGTGGCATCCCCCTCCCCCCATTAGTATAGGCTGTGTGACATCCCCCTCCCCCCCATTAGCATAGGCTGTGTGGCATCCCCCTCCCCCCATTAGCATAGGCTGTGTGGCATCCCCCTCCCCCCATTAGCATAGGCTGTGTGGCATCCCCCTCCCCCCATTAGCATAGGCTGTGTGGCATCCCCCTCCCCCCATTACCATAGGCTGTGTGGCATCCCCCTCCCCCCATTAGTATAGGCTGTGTGGCATCCCCCTCCCCCCATTAGCATCAGCGTCAGCGCAGGCCACGCCCACCCTATTAACAGATACGGCCAGTAAGAAGCAGCAGCGGCCCTGCCGCTGTGATCTCTGTCTTTTACTGGCAGCGATGACAGCGGCGGGGCCAGAGACAACGCCCCCGCCGCTCCTCCAACTGCTGCCTCTTATTGGGGCCTTAATTCCAAGAGGCTCCCTCGCCTCCCCTCCCTCTGTGGTGCCCAACTCTCACCTGCCGCTGGGTCTTCTCCTTATTCCCGGGTCCCCAGTCCGACTCCTGCCTCACCGCACTTTTCTGCTGCAGGAGCTGGAAATCCTCTCCCGCCGTCGCCTCCGCAGCTGGCCTGTCGGGGGGGGGCTCCCCCTACCCGCTCCGTGGTTCTCTGCCCTGCCGCTCCTCCACTGTAGTGCCGCCGATGCGGAAGTCGGCTGCGCACGTGGGCAGTGACGCTCCCCGGCTCACCTCTGGCTCCACGTCCAGGGCTGCAGCTTCAGGCTATTCTGCCCCAGTCGACCGGACGCTGGACGGCTGCTGGCTCCAGGGGGGCGGCTGGACACCTCGCCCCCCCCCGTGCTGGGTGAAGGGCCGCTCATGCCTCCCGGCCGCTCCTCCACTTCAGTGCCTCCGGCGCGGAGGCTGATGGCGCACGTGGGCAGGGCCCTTCCCTGCCTCATCCCCGGCTCCACATCCAGGGCCGCTTCAGGCTCTTCCGCCCCGGACGCTTGATGGCCTGCACGCCCACCCGCTGCCCTGACCTGCGCTGGGAACGGGTGAGTTTTTTTTTTTTTTTTTTACATTCTCCCGATAAGGCGCATGGACATTTTTCCCCCACTTTTGGGGGAAAATAAGTGCGTTTTATAGGGCGAAAAATACGGTAGTTAAATTCTTTCTAAATAATACCAAATTATTCTGTTTATCCCATATTGTTCATTGGAAATATGATGTATCACCTCTAAAAAAAGTTTTCACCGCCGTGTAGGTGATTTTTTGAAAAAAAGTTTAATTGTACTTGTGGTGAAATTAAAAGCGTCACCAAGAATCAGGTTGCAATTTACACTGTAAGTCTTACCGGAGGTGCACCATGCGTAGCCGAATATTTAACAAGGCCACCCTTGCCTATATATATTGCTATTATATTATATTGATGCATACATTAATTTTCTGGAATGCGGTTTTTAGTCACATAAGTCGCAGGTGTAGGTGATTTTTTGAAAAAAAGTTTAATTGTACTTGTGGTGAAATTAAAAGCGTCACCAAGAATCAGGTTGCAATTTACACTGTAAGTCTTACCGGAGGTGCACCATGCATAGCCGAATATTTAACAAGGCCACCCTTGCCTATATATTTTGCTATTATACTATATTGATGCATACATTAATTTTCTGGAATGCGGTTTTTAGTCACATAAGTCACATAAGCTACGTTTGTCTAATATTTTAAGCTTACTGAAAGGGAACCCCCCCCCAGTGGTGTGTTACATTTGTAATCTGTAATCTGTAAATTAGCACAACAATCTTAAAAGGGAATTTTCGAAAGTGTATATTGTTATGTGCCAAGCTAATTTAGTTTTTTAATTTTGCCGTGTATGTTAGAAAATACATGTTTTATAGAAGCAGTTTTGACTACCTGCAATATGTTGCCATTAGCAACATACACCAAGAAGTGAGAAGTGAGAACCTACAGAACACTGCTGCTATGGCCGCTAATGACAGCACTCACTGAACTGTATATATGGCCAGCAGCAGTGTTCTGTGTGTACAGGGCTGTACATTTTGTCAGGATTCGGTTGCTAATGGCAATGACAGACTCTGCATAGTGTTGTGTTCTGCTGTTACAGGGAACCCATGGGTAACCTAGCCTCTCACTGATAAGGGATTAAGTAAATATGTTTTTTGCTGGACTAGAGACACTTGTATAAGTGAAGGGAATGGAGGATCAATAGTTCAAGACTAGAGATGAGCGAACTTTTGAAAAATTCGATTCGACTGATTCGCCGAATTTTCCGTCAAAAATCGTTTCGACCCAAATTTATTCGCGACGAATCGCTATTAAAACGGCTATTTCTGAGCCTCCTAGAGCCTCAATAGGGTTGTAAACCATTCTGCCTTGCTGTAACACGCATAGGATGCGTGCTGGGTTAGTTAAATAATAATTGCAGAGAGTTGAAGTGGCATCACTATGAGGGGCAGGAGCCCAAACATTGCTTTAAAAAGACACTGGAGTTGGCAGCAGCAGGAGCCCAAAAATTGGATGAATCACACCCTGGAGTTGCAAGCAGCAGCAGGAGCCCAAACATTGGCTGAAAGAGACACTGGAGTTGGCAGCAGCAGCAGCCCAAAAATTGACTGACACACCCTGGAGTTTAGAGCAGCAGCAGCAGCCCAAACATAGCTTGAAAGAGACTCTGGAGTTGGCTGCAGGAGACCAAAGATTGGATGAATCACACCCTGGAGTTGCAAGTAGCAGCATAAGGAGCCCAAATATTACTTTAAAGAGACACTGGATTTGGCAGCAGGAGCCCAAAATTGGATGAATCACACCCTGGAGTTGGCAGCAGCAGCAGGAGCCCAAACATTACTTTAAAGGGACACTGGGGTTGGCTTCAGGAGCCCAAAAATTGGATGAATCACACCCTGGAGTTGGCAGCAGCAGCAGGAGCCCAAACATTACTTTAAAGAGACACTGGGGTTGGCTTCAGGAGCCCAAAAATTGGATGAATCACACCCTGGAGTTGGCAGCAGCAGCAGCAGCAGCAGGAGCCCAAACATTACTTTAAAGAGACACTGGGGTTGGCTTCAGGAGCCCAAAAATTGGATGAATCACACCCTGGAGTTGGCAGCAGCAGCAGCAGGAGCCAAAACATTACTTTAAAGAGACACTGGGGTTGGCTTCAGGAGCCCAAAAATTGGATGAATCACACCCTGGAGTTGGCAGCAGCAGCAGCAGCAGGAGTCCAAACATTACTTTAAAGAGACACTGTAGTTGGCTTCAGGAGCCCAAAAATTGGATGAATCACACCCTGGAGTTGGCAGCAGCAGCAGCAGGAGCCCAAACATTACTTTAAAGAGACACTGGGGTTGGCTTCAGGAGCCTAAAAATTGGATGAATCACACCCTGGAGTTGGCAGCAGCAGCAGGAGCCCAAACATAACTTTAAAGAGACACTGAAGTTGGCAGCAGGAGCCCAAAAATTGGATGAATCACACCCTGGAGTTGGCAGCAGCAGGAGCCCAAACATAACTTTAAAGAGACACTGGAGTTGGCAGCAGGAGCCCAAAAATTGGATGAATCACACCCTGGAGTTGGCAGCAGCAGCAGCAGGAGCCCAAACATTACTTTAAAGAGACACTGGGGTTGGCTTCAGGAGCCCAAAAATTGGATGAATCACACCCTGGAGTTGGCAGCAGCAGCAGCAGCAGGAGCCCAAACATTACTTTAAAGAGACACTGGGGTTGGCTTCAGGAGCCCAAAAATTGGATGAATCACACCCTGGGGTTGGCAGCAGCAGCAGCAGGAGCCCAAACATTACTTTAAAGAGACACTGGGGTTGGCTTCAGGAGCCCAAAAATTGGATGAATCACACCCTGGAGTTGGCAGCAGCAGCAGGAGCCCAAACATCACTTTAAAGAGACACTGGGGTTGGCTTCAGGAGCCCAAAAATTGGATGAATCTAACCCTGGACTTGGCAGCAGCAGCAGGAGCCCAAACATAACTTTAAAGAGACACTGGAGTTGGCAGCAGGAGCCCAAAAATTGGATGAATCACACCCTGGAGTTGGCAGCAGCAGTAGCAGCAGCAGCAGGAGCCCAAACATTACTTTAAAGAGACACTGGGGTTGGCTTCAGGAGCCCAAAAATTGGATGAATCACACCCTGGAGTTGGCAGCAGCAGCAGCAGCAGCAGGAGCCCAAACATTACTTTAAAGAGACACTGGGGTTGGCTTCAGGAGCCCAAAAATTGGATGAATCACACCCTGGAGATGGCAGCAGCAGCAGCAGCAGGAGTCCAAACATTACTTTAAAGAGACACTGGAGTTCACTTCAGGAGCCCAAAAATTGGATGAATCACACCCTGGAGTTGGCAGTAGCAGCAGCTGGAGCCCAAACATTACTTTAAAGAGACACTGGGGTTGACTTCAGGAGCCCAAAAATTGGATGAATCACACCCTGGAGTTGGAAGCAGCAGCAGCAGCAGGAGTCCAAACATTACTTTAAAGAGACACTGGAGTTGGCTTCAGGAGCCCAAAAATTGGATGAATCACACCCTGGAGTTGGCAGCAGCAGCAGCAGCAGGAGCCCAAACATTACTTTAAAGAGACACTGGGGTTGTCTTCAGGAGCCCAAAAATTGGATGAATCATACCCAGGAGTTGGCAGCAGCAACAGGAGCCCAAACATTACTTTAAAGAGACACTGGAGTTGGCTTCAGGAGCCCAAAAATTGGATGAATCACACCCTGGAGTTGGCAGCAGCAGCAGCAGGAGCCCAAACATTACTTTAAAGAGACACTGGAGTTGGCTTCAGGAGCCCAAAAATTGGATGAATCACACCCTGGAGTTGGCAGCAGCAGCAGCAGCAGGAGCCCAAACATTACTTTAAAGAGACACTGGGGTTGGCTTCAGGAGCCCAAAAATTGGATGAATCACACCCTGGAGTTGGCAGCAGCAGCAGCAGGAGCCCAAACATAACTTTAAAGAGACACTGGTGTTGGCAGCAGGAGCCCAAAAATTGGATGAATCACACCCTGGAGTTGGCAGCAGCAGCAGGAGCCCAAACATTACTTTAAAGAGACACTGGAGTTGGCAGCAGGAGCCCAAAAATTGGATGAATCACACCCTGGAGTTGGCAGCAGCAGCAGCATGAGCCCAAACATACCTTTAAAGAGACACTGGAGTTGG